>JAVJIF010004072.1:0-129834 GCA_038442645.1 Agave tequilana
AAGTAGTTCTAAGAGTCGGCAGTACATAGTTTCTGTATACAATTACTTCCAATTAACCTTGTTTCAGTATTAATTAGGAAATTTGATAAAATGTCAAACTTTCGACGATTGGCCTGAACTAGGCCTTATAAGAGCCGAGTAGGGCTGACACGGGAGAAAACGTGGTTCTCAAAAGCCGGAGTAGTGTTACATAATTTATATGTTTAATTACTATCAATTAACCTTATTTCTAGTCTTAATTAAGAAGATGGGCTAAAGTTAAACTTTACCTTGATTGGCCTGAAGTAAGCTAATATAAGAGCCAACCCGCCCAAGGGGAGAAAACATGGTTCTCAGGAGCCGAGAGTGGTATTACATAGTTTCTATATATAGATACTACCAGTTAACCTTATTTCTAGTCTTAATTGAAAGTTTGTCCAAAAGTCAAATTTTTAGCGCCGATTGGTCTAAACGTCTTGTAAAAGACGAATAAGCTTAAATGGAGAGAAAACGTGATTTTCAAGAACCATGAGTTGTATTACATCATTTTAATGTATAAATACTACCAATTAATCTTGTTTCTATTCTTAATTGGCAAGTTTGACCAAAAGTCAAACTTTTTCAGCCTCGATTGGCTTGGTTTAGGCCTTATAAGAGTTTGAATGGCCTAAACGGGGAGAAATATGATTTTTAAGAGCCGGAAGGGATATTATATAGTTTCTATGTATAAATACTACTATCTAATCCTGTTTCTAGTCTTTGATTGAGAAGTTTAACCAAAAGCCAACTTTCAGTCCCGATTGGACTAAACTAGGCCTTATGAAAGCTGAATAGGGAGCAAACATGGAGAAAACATGAATCTCAGTGCCGGGAGTAGTAAACATAGTTTTATGTACAATTACTTCCATTTAACCTTATTTCAAGTATTAATTAAGAAGTTTGATTAAAAGTCAAGTTTTCAGCCCTGCTTGGCTTGAACAAGGCCCTATGAAAGCTGAGTAGGGCCAAATAGGAGAAAACGTGTTTCTTAGGATACGGGAATAGTATTACATGCTTTTTAATTACATATAATTAAATTAACCCTATTTTTAGCCTTAATTGGAAAGTTTGACCAAAAGTCAAACTCTCAGCTTCACCGCACTAGCTAAAGAGCCGAAAAGGGCCTAAACTAAGGCCATATAAATGCTAAATAGGGTCCAAATGGGGAAAAAACATGGTTCTAAGCCGGGATGGTATTATACAATTTCTATATACAAAACTACCAATTACCTTATTTCTAGTTTTAATTGAGAAGTTTGACCAAAAGTCAAACTTTCAGCCCGATCAAAATCAACTTTCAGTCCCGATAGGCCTAAATTAGGCCTATTAAGAGCCGAATAGGGTTTTAACTGGGAGAAAAAATATTCGTATGGTCGGGAGTGGTAATACATAGTTGCTATGTACAAACAATACTAATTACCTTATTTCTAATCTTAATTGGGAGATTTGACCAAAAGTCAAACTTTCAATACCGATAGGCCTGATCTTATCTTAAATAAGAGCCAAATAGGGCCTAATAGGGAGAAAACATAGTTTTAAGAGCCTGGAGTAGTATTACATAGTTATATTTTCATCTACTTCAATAACCTTGTTTTTGGTCGTAATTAGGAAGTTTGACCAAAAGTCAAACTTTCAGCTGATTGGCCTGAACTAAGCCTTATAAGAGCCGAATAGGGCCCAAATAGGGAAAAATGTGGTTTTCAAGAGCCATGAGTGGTATTACATAGTCATGTATAATTACTGCTAACTAAACTTGTTTCTAATTTTAATTGGGAAGTTTGATTAAAGTCAACTTTCAACCCTGATTAGCCTAAACTAAGCTTTATAAGAGCCGAATAGGGCGCAAATGGGGAGAAAACGTGATTTTCAAGGGTTGAGAGTGGTATTACATAATTTCTATGTACAAATCTACCAATTTACCTTGTTTTTAGTATTAATTGAGAATTTTGACGAAATATCAAACTTTAGCGTCGTTGGCCTAACTAGGCCTTATAAGAGCCGAGTAGGGCCCAACGGGAGAAAACGTGGCTCTCAAGAGTCGGAGTATTATTATATAGTTTCTAATTACAATAACTACCAATTAACCATGTTTCTAGTCTTAATTGAGAGGTTTGACCAAAGTCAAGTCAAGCTTTCATCTTCGATTGGCTTGAAATAGGCATATAGAATCGATAGGGCCCAAACATGGAGAAAATGGGTTCTCAAGAGTCGGGAGTGGTATTACATAATTTCTATGTATAGATACTATCAATAAAACTTATTACTATTCTTAATTGAGAAGTTTCACCAAAAGTCAAACTTTCAGCCCCGTTTGGACTGAACTAGGCCATATAAGAGTCGAATAGGGCATAAACGAGGAGAAAATATGGTTTTCGACTAAAAGTCAAACTTTCAGTCCAATTTGGCCTGTAATAGGCCTTATACAAGCCGAATAAGGCCTAAACGGGATAAACGTGATTTTCAAAAGCCGGGAGTGCTATTGCATAGTTTCTATGTACAAATATATCATTAAAAACTAATTTCTTGTCTTGATTCAGAAGTTTTGACTAAAAGCCAAACTTTTCATCCTCGATTAGTCTAACTTTGCCTTATAGGAAGAAACATAGGGAAATATGGTTCTCATGCGCCGGCTGTAGTATTACATTGTTTTAATGTACAGTTACAACCACTTAATCTTGTTTCTAGTATTAATTGGGATGTTTGACCAAAAGCAAAACTTTCATCCTTAATTGCCCTGAACAAGCCACATAAAAGTCGAATAGGGCCCAAATGGGGGAGAAAACATAGTTCTTAAGAAGCGAGAGTGGTATTACATAGTTTCTATGCACAAATAACACCAATTAACCTTATTTCTACTCTTAATTGGGAATTAAATTAAAAGTCAAACTTTTAGCCCCGATTGGCCTGAACTAGGCCTTATCAGAGCTGAATAAGGAATAAACATGGGAAAAACATGATTTTCAAGAGCCAAAAGCATTATAAAATAGTTTTTATATACAATTAATATAATTAACCTTGTTTCCAGTCTTGATTAGAAAATTTGACTAAAAGCCAAACTTTCAATCTTGATTGGTCTGATCCAGGTATTATAAGAGCAAATAGGGCCTAAACGGGAAAAAACATGATTCTCAAGATCCGTGTGTGGTATTACATAGTTTCTATGTACAATTACTATCACTTAACTGTATTTCTAGTTTTAATTGGGAAGTTTGACCAAAATCAAACTTCAACCCCGATCGGCCATAACTAGGCCATATAAGAGCTGATGGCCCAAACGGGGAGAAAACGCGATCCTCAATAGCCAGGAGTGGTATCACATAGTTTCTATATACAAATAGTATCAATTAAACCTCTTTCTAGTCTTAATTAGGAAGTTTGACCAAAAATTCAAAATTTCAGCCCCGATTGGTCTGAAGCAGGCCTTATAAGAGCTGAATAGCTAATCAGGAGAAAACGAGGTTTTCAAGTGCCGTGAGTGGAATTACATAGTTTCTATGTATAAATACTACTAATTAACCTTGTTTCTAGTCTTAATTGGGAAGTTTGATCAAAAGTCAACTTTTAGCCCCGACTGGCCTGCACTAGGCTTTATAAAAGCCAATAAGGCCTAAACAGGGAGTAAACATAATTCTCAAGAGCTGGGAGTTCAATTACATAGTTTCTATGTACAAATACTATCAATTAACTTATTTTTTTATCTTAATTGGGAAGTTTGATCAAAAGCCAAACTTTTAGTCCCGATTAGCCTAAATTATGCCTTATAAGAGCCGAATAGGAAATAAACATGGGAAAAACATAGTTCTCAGGGCCGGAATAGTATTACATAGTTTCTTTGTAAAAGTTCTACCACTTAACCTTGTTTCTAGTCTTAATTGGGAAGTTTGACCAAAAGTTAAACTTTCATCTCTGATTGGCCTGAATTAGGCCAATATGAGCGGATTAGGGCCCAAACAGGGAGAAAGTGGTTCTCAAGAGTCGCGAGTGGTATTACATAGTTTCTATTAACAAATACTACCATTAACTTTATTTCTAGTTTTAGTTGGGAAGTTTGACCAAAATTCAACTATCAGCCCCGATTGCGCAGAAGTAGGTCTTATAACAGCCGAATAGGCCCAAAAGGGTGAAAAATATGCTTTTCAAAAACCTTGAGTGTAATATATAGTTTCGATAAGAGCCGAATAAGGTCCAAACAAGAAAGAAACGTGATTTTCAAGAGTGTGGAGTAGTATTACATAGTTTCTATGTGCAATTACTACTAAGTAACCTTGTTTTTTGTCTTTGCGGGGAAGTTTGACTAAAATCTAATCTTTCAGCCCCGTTGGCCTGAACTAGGTCTTAAAAGCTAAATAGGGACAAAACGGGAGAAAACATGTTTCTCAAGCGCCTTGTGTGGTATTTCATTGTTTCTTCGTACAATTACTACTAATTAAACTTTTTTCAAGTCTTCATTGGGGAGTTTAATGAAAAGTCAAACATTTAATCCTAATGGCCTAAACTAGGCTTTATTAGAGCCGAATAGGGCCAAAACGGGGAGAAAAGGTGATTTTCAAGATTCGGGACTGATATTACATAGTTTTTATGTATAGTTACTACAATTAACCTTGTTTCTATCTTAATTGACAAATTTGATCAAAATTCATACTTTCAGCCCGAATAGGCCTAAATAGGCCTTATAAGAGCAAGTAGGGCCCAAACAAAGGGAATATAGTTTTCAAAGAGCCAGGAGTAGTATTATACAAATTCTATCTGAAATTACTACAAATTAACCTTCTTTCTTGTGTTAATTGGGAGGTTTGACGGGGAGAAAACATGATTCTCAAGAGCAGAGATAGTATGACATAGTTTTTGTATAGAATTATTACTAATTAACCTTGTTACTAGTATTAATTGGGTTATTTGACCAAAAGTCAAACTTTCATCCCCGATTGACCTAAATTATGCCATATAAAAGCCGAATTAGGGCCCAACGGGAAGAAAACGTGTTCTCAAAGCCGGGAGTGGTATTACACAGTTTTTATGTACAAATAATACCAATTAACCTTATTTCCAATCATAACTGGAAAATTTAACTAAAAGTCAAACTTTCAGCCCCGATTGGTCTTAACTAGACCTTATATAAGAGCCGAATTAGGCCTAAATGGGAAGAAAACGTGGTTTTCAAGAGCCGTGAGTGGTATTACATAGTTTCTATGTTCAAATAATATCAATTAATCTTATTTCTAGTCTTAAGTGAGAATTTGACCGAAAGCCAAACATTCAGCCCCGATAGGACTAAACGAGGCCTTATTATATTAGAGCCGAATAAAGAACAAACATGGAGAAAACATGGTTCTCAAGAGCTGGGAGTAGTAATACATAGTTTTTATGTATAATTACTTCCAATTAACCTTGTTTCTTGTATTAATTGGGAAGTTTGCGAAAAGTTAAACTTAAGCCGTGATTGGCCTGAACAAGGCCTCGATTGGGGCCCAAACGCGGGGAAAACGTGATCTTAAGCTGGATGTAGTATTACATGCTTTTCAAGTACAATAATACCAATTAACCTTATTTCTAGTCTTAAGTGGAAAGTTTGACCAAAAGTTAAACTTTCAGCCTCGATTGGTCTGCACCAGGCCTTAAAGAGCCGAAGAGGGACTAAAGAGAAAGAAAACATAATTTTCAAGAACTGTTGTGGTATTAAATAGTTTTTATATACAAATACTTTCAGTTAACCTTATTTCTAGGCATAAATAGTAAATATGACCAAAGTCAAGCTTCCATCACTGATTGGCCTGAACTATGCCATATAAAAAACGAATAGGGCCCAAACGGGAGAAAATGTGTTTCTTAAAGTCGGGAGAGGTATTACATAGTTCCGATGTAATAAAACTATATATTAACCTTATTTCTAGTTTTAATTGAAAAGTTTGACCAAAAGTCATACTTTCAGTCTCGATTGACCTGAGCTATGCCTTATAAGAGCCGAATAGAGAGTAAACATGGGAAAACGTGATTTTCAAGAGATGGAAGTTGTATTACATTATTTTTATATATGATTACTACATTAATCTTGTTTCTAGTCTTAAATAGGAAGTTTGACCAAAAGACAAACTTTCATCCCTGATTGGCCTCAACTACGCCGTATAAGAGTCAAATAGGGCCTAAAAGGGAGGAAACATGATTTTCAAGAGCCAGGAGAGATATTACATAGTATCGATGTACAAATACTATTAATTAAACTGATTTCTAGCCATAATTAGAAGGTTTGACCAAAAGTCAAATTTTTAGCCCCGATTTGACCTGAACTAAACGTTATAAGAGCTGAATAGGGCCTAAACTAGAGAAAATGCGATTTTCAAGAGTCAAGAGTGGTATTACATAGTTTCTATGTACAAATACTGCCAATTAAACTTATTTCTAGTCTTAGTTAGGAAGTTTGACCAGAACTCATATTTTCAGCCCTGATTGGCCTGAACTAGGCCTTAGAAAGGTCGAATTGGGCCAAAACTGGGAGGAAATGTGATTTTTAAAATCCAGTAGTTATATTACCTAGTTTCTTTGTACAATTACTACTAATTACCTTTATTTCTAGTGTTAATTGAGAAGTTTGACCAAAATTCAAACTTTCAGCCCCGATTGGTCAGAAGTAGGTCTAATAATAAGATATGAATAGGGTCCATAATAGGAGAAAACGTGGTTTTCAAGTGCCGAGAGTAATATGACATAGTTTTTATGTACAATTACTATTAATTAACATTATTTCGAGTCTTAAATGGGAAGTTTGACTAAAATTAAACTTTCAGCAATGACTGGCCTAAACTAGGGCTTATAAGAGCCGAATAGGACCCAAACGGGGAAAACATGGTTTTCAAAAGCCGAGAGTAGTACTGCATAATTTTTATTACAATTAATACTAATTAATCTTTTTTCAAGTCTTAATAGAAGTTTGACCAAAGCCATCTTTCAACCTTGATTGGTCTAAACTAGGCTTTATAAGAGCAGAATAGGGTCCAAACAGGAAAAAAATATGATTTTTAAGAGCGTGGAGTAGTATTACATAGTTTCTATGTGCAATTACTATTAATTAACCTTGTTTCTTGTCTTTGCAGGGAAGTTTGACCAAAATCTAATCTTTCAGCCCTGTTGGCCTGAATAGGTCTTAAAAGAGCTGAATAGGACGAAACGGGGAGAAAACATGTTTCTCAAGTGCCTTGTGTGGTATTTCATTGTTTCTTCGTACAATTACTACTAATTATCTTTTTTCAAGTCTTCATTGGGGAGTTTTAACGAAAAGTCAAACATTCAATCCTGATGGCCTGAATAGGCTTTATTAGAGTCTAATTGGGCCAAAACGGGGAGAAAAGATGATTTTCAAGATTCGGGACTGATATTACATACTTTTTATGTACAGTTACTACTAATTAACCTTGTTCTAGTCTTAATTGACAAATTTGACCAAAATTCAAACTTTCACCCCGATTAGCCTGAAATAGGCCTATAAGAGCGGAATAGGGCCCAAAACAAAAGAAACTATGGTTTTCAAGAGCCGGGAGTAGTATTATACAAATTCTATCTGAAATTACTACAAATTAACCTTCTTTCTAGTATTAATTGGGAGGTTTGACTAAAAGTTAAATTATCAACCCCGATTAGCCCGACTAGGCCTTATAAGAGACGAATAGGGCCCAAACAGGGAAAACGTGGTTTTCAAGGGCTGGGTGTAGTATTACATAGTTTCTATGTACATTACTACTAATTAACCTTCTTTCTAGTCTTACTTATGAGGTTTGACCAAAAGTTAAATTGTCAACCCCGATTGGCCTGAGCTAGGCCTTATAATTGCCTTGTTTCAAGTCTTAATTGTGAAGTTTGACCAAAGTCAATCTTTCATCTCCGATTGGCCTGAACGAGGCCAAATAGATTTGAATAGGGCCTAATCCTGTTGAAACCATGATTTTTAAGGCAGGGAGTGGTACCTTATTTCTAATCTTACTTGGGAAGTTTGATTAAAAGCCAAACTTTTAGCTCCGATTGGCTTGAACCTTATAAGAGCCGAATATGGAACAAATTTGAGGAAAATGTGATTTTCAAGAGCCGAGTTTTTTTGTACAATTAGTACAAATTAGCCTTGTTTCTACTCTTAATAGGGAGGTTTGACCAAAAATCAAATTTTCATCACCGATTGGCCTGAACTAGGCCATATAAGAGAAGAAAGGGCGCAAATGGGTAGTAAACGTGGTTCTCATGAGCTGAGAGTGGTATTACATAGTTTCTATGTGCAGATACTACTAACTAATGTTATTTCAAGTCTTAATTAAGAGTTTAACAAATAATCAAACTTTTAACCCCGATTGATCTGAACTGGGCCTTATCAGAGCTGAATAAGGCCTAAATTGGGTGAAAATATGATTTTCAAGGGCCAGGAGTGGTTTACATAATAATTTTTATATTACAAATACTATCAATTAACTTTATTTATACTCTTAAAAGAGAAGTTTGATCAAAAGTCAAACTTTCAGCCCTGATTGGCCTGAACTAGGCCTTATATTACCCGAATAGGGCCTAAATGAAAGAAAACATAATTTTCAAGAGCCGTGTGTGGTATTATGAAATTTCTATGTACAATTACTATTAATAATCTGTTTCTAGTCTTAATTGAGAAGTTTTAGAAAAAGTCAAACTTTCAACCCCGATTGGCCTGAACTAGGCCTTATAAGAGTTGAATAGAGCCTAAATAGGCAAAAAGTGACTTTCAAGAGCCGAGAGTGGTATTACATAATTTTTATATACAATATTATTAATTAAACTTATTTCTAGTCATAATTGGGAAGTTTGATCAACAGTTATACTTTAAGCCCTGATTGACTAAGCTAGGCCTTATAAGAGCCGAATAGGGAATAAACATGTGGAAAACGTGATTCTGAAGCGTAAGGAATAGTATTACATAGTTTCTTATGTATAATTACTATCAATTAACCTTGTTCTACCCTTAATTGGGAAGTTTGACAAAAAGTTAAACATTCATCCCTGATTGACCTGAACAAGGCAATGTAAGAGCCGAATAGGGCCCAAACAAGGAGAAAAAGTGGTTATCAGAGCCGAGAGTAATATTACATTGTTTTGATGTATAATACTACTAATTAACCTTATTTCTAGACTTAATTGGGAAGATTGACCAAAAGTCAAACTTTCAGTCCCGATTGGTCTGAACTAGGCTAGGCCGAATATAGGGCCTAAACGGCGAGAAAACGTGGCTTTTAAGGGCGTGACTGATATTTCATAGTTTTTATGTATAAATCTACAAATTATCTTATTTCTAGTCTTAATTGGAAAGTTTGACCAAAAGTTAAACTTTCAGCCCCGTGAGTATAAGAGCCGAATAGGTTCTAAACAGGGAGAAACGTGACTTTCAAGAGCGAGAGTAGTATTACATAGTTTTGAACAATTACTACTCTTATTTCCAATCATAATTAGCCTGAACTTGGGCATATAAGAGCAAGTAAGGCCCAAACGGGTAGAAATTTTGGTTTCTATGTACAAACACCACCAATTAACCTTATTTCTCATTTTAATCAAGAAGTTTGATAAAAATTAAACTTTTAGCCTAGATTGGCCAAACTAGGCCCCATAAGAACCGAATAGGGCATAAATGAGAAGATAACGTTATTTCAAGAGCCGTGAGTGGTATCGCGTAGTTTCTATTTACTATTACTATTAATTAACTCTGTTTCTAGTCTTAATTGAGAAGTTAGAGCAAAAAGTCAAACTTTTAGGCCCGAGGCGTGAACTAGGCTTTATAAGACCCCAATAGGGCCTAAACGGGGATAACGTGATTTTCAAGAGCCGAGAGTGCTATTAAATAGGTTTTATGTACAAATACTACCAATTAACCTCATTTCTAGTCTTAATTGAGAAGTTTGACTCAGAGTTAAATTTTCAGCCCTGATTGGTTTGAATTAGGCCCTATATATCCGAATAGCAAAAAATATGGGGAAAACATGGTTCTCAAGAGCCGGGAGCAGTATTACATAGTTTCTAAGTATAATTACTACAAATTAACCTTGTTTCTAGTTAAATTGGAAATTTTGACCAAAAGTCATATTTTCATCCCCGATTGGCCTGAACTAGCCATATAAGACCCGAATAGGGCCCAACGGGTAGAAAACATGGTTCTCATGAGCCGACAGTGGTGTTACATAGTTTTTATGTATAAATTCTACCAATTAACCTTATAAGAGCCAAACAGTCTAAATTGAAAATTTTGACCAAAGTCAAATTTTCAGTCTCGATTAGCCAAACTAGGCCATATAAGAGCCGAATAGGGCCTAAACGGGTAGAAAATATGGTTAAAGAGCTGTTAAGGATATTATATAGTTTTTATATACAAATACTACCAGTTAACCTTATTCTAGTCTTAATTCTGAAGTTTGACCTGGTCAAAGTCAAACTTTCAACCCGATTGGCCTGAAATGGTCTTATATATGAGCCAAATAGGGCCCAAACGGTAGGAAAATGTGATTTTCAAGAGTCGGGAGTAGTACTACATGGTTATACTTTCAACTACTTCTAGTTAACCTTGTTTCTCGTCTTAAATAGAAAGTTTGACAAATTTTCAGCCTCTATTGGCCAGAACTAGGGTTATAAGGCGATAGGGAAAAAACATGGGGAAAATGTGGTTCTCTAGAGATGGGAGTGGTATTACATTATTTATATATACAAATACTACCATTTAACCTTATTTCGAGTCTTAATTAGGAAGTTCGACCAAACGTCAAACTTTCATCCCAGATTAGTCTGAAATAGGCCTACCTTATAAGGGCCAAAAGGGCCAATGGGAGAAAATGTGATTTTCAAGATGCTGGAGGGGTATTATGTGGTTTTTTGCACAAATACTACCAATTAACATTATGTCAAGTCTTAATTGGGAAGTTTGACAAAAGTCAAACTTTCAACCACAATTGGCCTGAAGTATGTCTTATAAAAGCCGAATAGGAATAAACATGGGAAAACATGATTTTCAAGAGCCGAGAATAGTATTACATAGTTTCTATGTACAAATACTACCTATTAACCTTATTTCTAGTCTTAATTGGGAAGTTTTACCAAAAGTCAAACTTTCAGCCCCGATTGGCCTGAACTAGGCCTTATAAGAGCCGAATAGGGAATAACATGCGAAATGTGATTTTCAAGAGCTGAGAGTAGTTTTACATAATTTCTATGTACAATTATCATAATTAACCTTGTTTTTAGTCTTAATTGAAAAGTTTGACCAAATCAAATTGTCATCCTCGATTAACCTGAATTAGGCCATATAAGTGCCGAATAAGGCCCAAAAGGGTAAACCCTCTCTTGTGTCATTTTGTATCAAAATAATAATGATTTTAATCTTGTTCGTCAAAGATTACTATTTTTTTTTTCGAGTCTATCAAATTCCTTTGTTTAGATTCATAAGAAGTAGTAGACAAGCCATATAAGTGTAATAAGGCCCAAAAAGGTAAAAATGTAATTTTCATGAGTCGAGAGTGGTGTTACATAGTATATATATATAAAAACTACTAATGAACCTTATTTCTAATCTTAATTGAGAGTTTGATCAAAAGTCAAACATTCACCCTGATTGGCCTGAATTAGGCCTTATAAGAGCCGAATAGGGCCTAAATAGGAGAAAACATGATTTTCATAGGCTGAGAGTAGTATTACAAAGTTTTCATGTATAAATAATACCAATTACCCTTATTTCTTGTTTTAATTAGGAAGTTTGATCAAAAGTCAAACTTTCAGCCCCGAATTGGCCTGAACTATGCCCCATAAAAGCCGAATAGTGAATAAACATGGAAAAACGTGGTTTTAAAGAACCGAGAGTAGTTTTTCATAGTTTCTATGTACAACTGCTACAAATTAAAACATGTTCTAGTCTTAATTAGAAAGTTTGACCAAAGTCAAGCTGTCATGACCGATGGACCTGAATTAGGCCATATAAGCCGATAGGGCTCAAACGGGAAGAAAACATGATTCTCATGAGCCGAAAATAAAGTTACATAGTGTTTTATATACAAATACTATAAATTAACTTTATTTTTAGTCTTATTGGGATGTTTGACCAAAAGTCAAATTTTAACCCCTGATTGCCAACTAGGCCTTATAAGAACCAAATAGGGCCTAAATATGGAGAAACGTGATTTTCATTGGCCGAGAGTAGAATTACATAGTCTCTATGTACAAATAATACCAATTAACCTTGTTTTTAGTCTTAATTTATACTTTGAAAAAAGCCGAACTTTCAGCCCCAATTGGCCTGAACTAGACCTTATAGAGCCGAATAGGGAGCGAAAAACATGATTTTCCAGTGCCGGTAGTAGTATTACATAGTTTTTATATTCAATTACTACAAACTAACTTTGTTTCTAGTTTTAATTGGGAAGTTTGACCAAAAGTCAAACTTTCATTCCCGATTGGCCAGAAACTAGGCCATTTTCGGGCCGAGTAGGGCCAAACGGGTAGAATATGGTTCTCATATTCGAGAGTGGTGTTATATAGTTTCTATGTACAAATACTATCATTTATCTTTATTTCTAGTTTTAATTTAGAAGTTTAACTAAAAATCAAACTTTTAACCTCGATTAGCCTGAACTAGCCCTTATAAAAAGAGCCGAATAGGCCTAAACGAGAGAAAATATGATTTTCAAGAGCCGTGAGTGGTATTAAGTATTATCAATGTGCAATTATTATTAGTTAACCTTATTGGGATTAGTTCTGCCTTAACTTTATCAACCTCTATACCTCTCTCTGAAACAATGTGCCCTAAGAGAATCCCAGATTTCACCATGAAGTGGCATTTTCCCCAATTTCTAGTCTTAATTGAGAAGCTTGACCAAAATCAAGCTTTCAGCCCAAATTGGCCTAAACTAGGCCTCATAAGAGCCGAATAGGGTCAAAACAGGGAGAAAACGTGATTTCCAAGAGTCGAGAGTGGTATTACATAGTTTTTACATATATATTTTATATATACCTACCAATTAACTTATTTCTAGTTTAATTGAGAAGTTTGATCAAAAGTCATTGCTTTCAATTAGGCCTTATAAGAGCCGAGTAAGGCCCAAACGAGAAGAACAAATTGTTCTCAAGAGTCGGGAATGCTATTACGTAGTTTCTATATATAAACATTACTAATTTAACGTATTTTTAGTCTTAATTGAGAAGTTTGAAAAAAAAAAGTCAAACTTTCAACATTGATTGGCTTGAACTTGGCATTATATAAGAGCCAAACAGGGCTCAACAAGGGGAAAACACGGTTTTTAAGAGCATGGAATAGTATTACATAGTTTTTTTTTCAACTACTTCTTATTTATCCTGTTTCTGGTCTTAATTGAGAAGTTTGACCAAAGTCAAACTTTTAGCCCTGATTGGCCTGAACTAGGCCTTGTAAGAGCCAACAGGAAAAAAATATGGGAAAAACGTGGTTCTCAAAAACGAAGTAGTATTACGTAGTTTCTTTGTACAATTACTTCCAATTTACCTTATTTTTAGTCTTAATTGGAAGTTTGACCAAAAATCAACTTTCAGGCCTTCACTATAAGAGTCGAACGTGATTTCCAAAAGCCAAGTATGGTATTACATTGTTTCTTTGTATAAATACTACCAATTAACCTTATTTCTACTCTTAATTCAGAAGTTTGACCAAAGTCAAACTTTTAATCCCGATTGACCTGAACTAGGCCTTATAAGAGCCGAATAGGACCTAAACAGGGAGAAAACATGATTTTCAAGAGCCTGGAGTGGCATTTCCTAGTTTCTATATAGAAATACTACAAACTAACTATATTTCGAGTCTAAATTAGAAATTTGACAAAAGTCAAACTTTTAACCCCGATTGGTCAGAACTAGGCCTTATAAGATCCGAATAGGGCCTAAACGGGGAGAAAACATGATTTTCAAGAGTTGGGAGTGGTATTACATAATTTTTATGTACATTACTACCAATTAAACTTATTTCTATTCTTAATTGGGATGTTTGATCAAAAGTGAAACTTTCAGCCCCGATTGGTCTGAACTAGGCCTTCTAAAAGCCAAATATAGAATAAAATTAAGAAAAATATGGTTTTCAAGAGTCAGAAGTAGTATTACATAGTTTCTTTGTACAATTATTAATTAGCCTTGTTTCTATGTACAATTATTAATTAGCCTTGTTTCTAGTTTTAATTGAAAAGTTTGATCAAAATCAATCTTTCATCCCCGATTTGCCTGAACTAGAATAAATAAGAGCTGAATAGGGCCTAAACATGGTGAAAACATGATTTTCAAGGTTTGGGAGTGATATTACATAGTTTTTATGTAAAATACTACTAATTACCCTTACTTTTACTCTTAATTGGAAGTTTGACAAAAAAGTCAAACTTTCAGCCTTTTTGGCCTAACCTTATAAGACCGAAGGTAATGTACATAAGAAAAATGTGGTTTTCAACAGCCTGGAGTAATATTATATAGTTTCCATATAATTACTGCAAATTAACTTTGTTTCTGGTCTCAATTAGGAAATTTGACCAAAAGTCAAATTTTCATCCTCAATTGGCCTGAACCGGGTCATATAAGAGCAGAATGGGGCCCAAACGGTTAGAAATATGGTTCTCACGAGCCGAGAGTGCTGGTACATAGTTTCTATATTCAAATACTTCCAATTAACCTTATTTCAAGTCTTAATTGGAAAGTTTAACTAAAAGTCAAACTTTCAGTCCCGATTGGCTTGTACTAGGCCTTATAAAAGCCAAAAGGCCTAACAGGGAACAAACATGATTTTTTAAGGGCAGGGAGCGGTATTACATAGTTTTTATGTACAAATTCTGCTAACTAACCTTATTTTCTAGTTTTAATTGGGAAGTTTGACCAAAAGTCAAACTTTCAGCCCTGATTGTCCTGCACTAGGCTACATAGGAGCCGAATATGGCCTAAATGAGAAGAAAACGTGGTTTTCAAGAGTCGCGAGTGGTATTACATAGTTTTTATGTACAATTAATATTAATTACCTTATTTTTAGTGTTAATTAGAATGTTTGACCAAAATTCATACTTTCAGCCCGATTGGCCCGAACTAGCCTTATAAGAGCTAAATATGGCTTAAACATGGAGAAAACAAGATTTTCAAGAGCCAAGGTTGGTATTACGTAGTTTCTATGTTCAAACACTACCAATTAACCTTATTTCTCATCTTAATCAAGAAGTTTGATCAAAAATCAAACTTTTAGCCTCGGTTGGCCAAAACTAGGCCCCAAAAGAACCGAACAGGGCATAAACGAGAAGATAACGTGATTTCATGAGCCGTGAGTGGTATTGTATAGTTTCTATTTACTAGACTATTAATTAACTTTGTTTCTAGTCTTAATTGAGAAGTTTGAGCAAAAGTCAAACTTTCAGCCCCGAGGCCTGAACTAGGATTTATAAGACCCCAAATAGGGCCTAAACGGGGATAATAGATGATTTTAAAGAGCCGAGAGTGGTATTACATAGTTTCTATGTTCAGATAATATCAATTAACCTTATTTCTAGCCTTAAGTGAGAATTTGACCGAAAGCCAAACATTCAGCCCCTATAAGACTAAACGAGGCCTTATTAGAGCCGAATAAAGAACAAAAATGGAGAAAACATGATTCTCAAGAGCCGGGTGTAGTAATACATAGTTTGGATGTATAATTACTTCCAATTAACCTTGTTTCTTGTATTAATTGGGAAGTTTGACCAAAAGTCAAACTTTCAGCCGTGATTGTCCTGAATAAGGCCTTATAAGTGTCGATTGGGCCCAAACGCGGGGAAAACGTGATTCTTAAGAGCCGGATGTTGTATTACATGCTTTCTAAGTACAAATAATACCAATTAATCTTATTTCCAGTCTTAAGTAGAAAGTTTGACTAAATGTTAAACTTTCAGCTCGATTGGTCTGCACAAGGCCTTAAAGAGCCGAAGAGGGACTAAACAGAGAGAAAACATGATTTTCAAGAGCCGTGGTGGTATTAAATAGTTTTTATATTCAAATACTTCATGTTAACCTTATTTCTAGTCATAAATAGTAAATTTGACCAAAGTCAAGCTTCCATCACTGATTGGCCTGAACTATGCCATATAAAAACGAATAGGGCCCAAACTGGGAGAAAATGTGGTTCTTAAGATCGGGAGTGGTATTACATAGTTCCAATGTAATAAAACTATAAATTAACCTTATTTTTAGTTTTAATTAGAAAGTTTGACCAAAAGTCAAACTTCCAGTCTCGATTGACCTGAGCCAGGCCTTATAAGAGCCGAATAGGGAGTAAACATGGAAAACGTGATTTTCACGAGATGGAAGTAGTATTACATTGTTTTTATATATGATTACTATTAATTAACCTTGTTTCTAGTCTTAAATAGGAAGTTTGACCAAAAGACAAACTTTCATCCCCGATTGGCCTCAACTACGCTGTATAAAAGTCGAATAGGGCCTAAAAGGGAAGGAAACATGATTTTCAAGAGCCAGGAGGGGTATTATATAGTGTTGATGTACAAATACTATTAATTAAACTGATTTCTAGCCATAATTGGAAGGTTTGACAAAAGTCAAATTTTCAGCCCCGATTTAGCCTGAACTAAGCCTTATAAGAGCTGAATAGGGCCTAAACAGGAGAAAATATGATTTTCAAGGCTAAGAGTGGTATTACATAGTTTCTATGTACAAATACTGTCAATTAGACTAATTTCTAGTCTTAGTTAGGAAGTTTGACCAGAACTCATATTTTCAGCCTGATTGGTCTGAACTAGGCCTTATAAGAGCCGAATAGGGCATAAATGGAGAGAAAAATGATTTTCAAAAACCGTCATTGGTATCACATAGTTTCTATATATAAATACTATCAATTAACTTAGTTTCTTGTCTTAATTAGCAAGTTTGACCAAACTCAAGCTTTCTGCTGTGATTGGCTTATAAAAGTCAGATGGACCAAACGAGGAGAAAACGTGATTTTTAAGAAGCAGGAGTGGTATTGCATAGTTTTATGAACAAATACTATCAATTAAACTTATTTCTTGTCTTAATTGTGTAGTTTAACCAAAGCCAAATTTTCAGCCCCGATTGGACTAAACTAGATCTTATAAGAGCCGAATAGAGAACAAACATAAGGGAAACGTGGTTCTCAAAAACTCAGAGTATTACATTATTTTTATGTATAATCACTTCCAATTAACGTTGTTTCTAGTATTAATTGAGAAGTTTGATTAAAATTCAAATTTTCATCCCTGATTGGCCTGAGCTAGGCTTATATGAGCCATGTAGGGCCAAAATGAGGAGAAAACGTGGTTCCCAGAGCGGAGAGTGGTATTACATAGTTTCTATGTACAATTACTTTCAATTAACCTTATTCTAGTCGTAATTGGGAAGTTTGACCAAAAGTTAAACTTTCATGTCTGAAGTCCTTTTAAGAGCTAAATAGGGCCTAAACGGGGAGAAAACATGGTTTTCAAGAGTCGTGAGTGATATTACATAGTTTCTATATATAAATACTATAATTAACCTTGTTTCTAATCTTAATTGGGAAGTTTGACCAAAAATCAAACTTTCAGCCCGATTGGACTAAACTAGGCCTTATAAGAGCTGAATAGAAACAAACATAGGAAAACGTGGTTCTCAAGAGCCGGGAGTAGTAATACATAGTTTCTATGTACAATTAATTCCAATTAACCTTGTTTTCTAGTATTAATTTGAAGTTTAACCAAAAGTTAAACATTCAGCCCTGATTGGCCCGAACAAGGCCCTATATAAAAATCGAGTAGAGCCCAAACGGGAGGAAACGTGGTTCTCAAGATACGGGAGTAGTATTACATGATTTCTTATTACAAATAATACTAATTAACCCTATTTCTAGCTTTAAATGGGAAGTTTGGCTAAAAGTCAAACTTTCGGCCTCGATTGTTCTGCATAAGCCTTAAAGAGCCAAAAAGGGTCTAAATGGGGGAGAAAACATGGTTATCAAGAGCCGTGAGTGGTATTAATCAAGTTTATGTACAAATACTGCCAATTAACCTTATTTTTAGTCTTAATTAGTAAATTTGACCAAAACTCAAACTTGCATCCCTGATTGGCCTAAACTAGGCCACATAAAAGCCCAATGTGGCCCAAACATGGAGAAATCATGGTTTTTAGAGCTGGGAGTGGATTACATAGTTTCTATGTACAAATACTAGCAATTAACTTTTTTCTAGTTTTAATTAGAAAGTTTGATAAAAAAAATCAAACTTTCAGCCCCGATTGGCCTGAATAGACCTCATAAGAGTCGAAGAAGGAATAACATGGGAAAACGTGGTTATCAAGAGACGAGAGTAGTATTACACATTTCTATGTACAATTACTACCAATTAACATTGTTTCTAGTCTTAAATAGAAAGTTTGACTTTCATTCTCGATCGACCAGTATTAGGCCATTTAAGAGCCGAATAGGGCCTAAACTGGGAGAAAACATGATATTCAAGAGACGGAGTGGTATTAAATTGTTTCTATATACAAATACTATCAAGTAAACTTATTTCTAGTCTTAGTTGGAAGGTTTGACCAAAAGTCAAACTTTCAGGCCCAATATCACCTGAACGAGGCCATATAAGAGCCGAATAGGTCCTAAACGGGGAGAAAATGAGATTTTCAAGAGCTGAGAGTGGTATTACATAGTTTTTATATACAAATACTATCAATTAAACTTAATTCTAGTTTTAATTTGAAAGTTTGACCAAAAGCCAAACTTTCAACCCTAATTGGCCTCAACAAGGCCTTATAAGAGTCGAAGAGTGAACAAACATGGGAAAACTTGGTTCTCAAGAGTTGAAAGTAGTGTTACATAGTTTCCATGTACAATTACTTTAATTAAGCTTTTTTCTATTCTTGATTGAGTTTGACTAATAGCCAAACTTTCAGCCCCTATTGTCCTAAACTAGGCCTTATGGAGCCGAGTAGGGAACAACATGGGAGAAGTAGTTCCAAGAGTCGGGATTAACATAGTTTCTGTATACAATTACTTCCAATTAACCTTGTTTCAGTATTAATTAGGAAGTTTGATAAAAAGTCAAACTTTCGACGATTGGCCTGAAGTAGGCCTTATAAGAGCCGAGTAGCCCCACACGGGAAGAAAATGTGATTCTCAAGTGCCGAAAGTAGTGTTACATAGTTTATATGTTTAATTACTATCAATAACCTTATTTCTAGTCTTATTTGAGAAGATGGACTAAAACTCAAACTTTCATCCCTGATTGGCCTGAAGTAAGCCATATAAGAGCTAACTAGGGCCCAAACGGGGAGAAAACATGATTCTCACGAGCTGACAGTGGTACTACATAGTTTTTATATATAAATACTACCAATTAACCTTATTTCTCATCTTAATTGGAAGTTTGTCCAAAAGTCAAATTTTTAGCGCCGATTGGTCTAAACTAGGTCTTGTAAAAGACGAATAGAGCCTAAATGGGGAGAAAATGTATTTCCAAGAACCATGAGTTGTATTACATCGTTTTAATGTATAAATACTACTAATTAATCTTGTTTCTATTCTTAATAGGCAAGTTTGACCAAAAGTAAATTTTCAGCCCTGATTGGCTTGGATTAGGCCTGATAAGAGTTGAATAGACCTAAACGGGGAGAAAACATGATTTTTAAGAGCCGAAAGGGATATTACATAGTTTCTATGTATAAATACTACCATCTAATCCTGTTTCTAGTCTTGATTGAGAAGTTTAACCAAAAGCCAACTTTCAGCCCCGATTAGACTAAACTAGGCCTTATAATAGCTGAATAGGGAACAAACATGGAGAAAACATGAATCTCAAGTGCCGAGAGTAGTAATACATAGTTTTTATGTATAATTACTTCCATGTAACCTTGTTTCAAGCATCAATTAAGAAGTTTGATCAAAAGTCAAGCTTTCAGTCCTGATTGGCTTGAAAAAGGCCCTATAAAAGCTGAGTAGGGCCCAAATGGGGAGAAAACATGTTTCTTATGATACGGGAATAGTATTACATGCTTTCTAATTACAAATAATATGAATTAACCCTATTTTTAACCTTAATTGGGAAGTTTGACCAAAAGTTAAACTTTCAGCTTCACCGCACTAGGCCTTAAAGAGCTGAAAAGGGCCTAAACTAGGCCATATAAAGTCAAACTTTCAGCCCAGATAAAAAATAAACTTTCAGTCCCGATAGGCCTAAATTAGGCCTATTAAGAGCCGAATAGGGTTTTAACAGGGAGAAAAAAATATTCGTAATGGCCTACATAGTTGCAATGTACAAACATTACTAATTAACCTTATTTGTAATCTTAATTGGGAGATTTAACCAAAAGTCAAACTTTCAACCCCGATAGGCCTGAATCTGGTCTTAAATAAGAGCCAAATAGGGCCTAAATAGGGAGAAATATAGTTTTAAGAGCCTGGAGTAGTATTACATAGTTATATTTTCAGCTACTTCAATTAACCTTGTTTTTGGTCATAATTGGGAAGTTTGACCAAAAGTCAAACTTTCAGCTGATTGGCCTGAACTAAGCCTTATAAGAGCCGAATAGGGCCCAAACAGGAAGAAAATGTGATTTTCAAGAGCCATGAGTGGTATTAATAGCTTAGTATAATTACTACTAATTAAACTTGTTTCTAATTTTAATTGGGAGGTTTGACTAAAAGTCAAACTTTCAACCCTGATTAGCCTGAAATAAGCTTTATATGAGCCGAATAAGGCCCAAATGGGGAGAAAACATGCTTTTCAAGGGTTGAGAGTGGTATTACATAATTTCTATGTACAAATCTACCAACTTACCTTGTTTTTAGTATTAATTGGGAAGTTTAACTAAATATCAAACTTTAGCGTCGATTGGCCTAACTAGGCCTTATAAGAGCTGAGTAGGGCCCAAACGGGGAGAAAACGTGGCTCTCAAGAGTCGGGAGTAGTATTACATTGTTTCTAATTATAATAACTACCAATTAACCATGTTTCTAGTCTTAATTGAGAGGTTTGACTAAAAGTCAAGTCATACTTTCATCCCCGATTGGCTTGAAATAGACATATAAGAACCGATAGCGCCCAAACATGGAGAAAATGGGGGTTCTCAAGAGCCGAGAGTGGTATTACATAATTTCTATGTATAGATATTATCAATTAAACTTATTACTAGTCTTAATTAAGAAGTTTCACAAAAAGTCAAACTTTCAGCCCCAATTATGCTGAACTAGGCCATATAAGAGTCGAATAGAGCATAAAAGAGGAGAAAACATGGTTTTCAAGAGTCATAAGTGGTATTACATTGTTTCTATGCATAAATACTATCAATTAACCTGTTCTAGTCTTAATTAGAAAGTTTGACTAAAAATCAAACTTTAGTCCAATTTGGCCTGTAATAGGCCTTGTAAAAGCCGAATAAGCCTAAACGGGGAGAAAACGTGATTTTAAAAGTCGGGAGTGCTATTACATAGTTTATATGTACAAATAATATCAATTAAACTAATTTCTTGTCTTAATTCAGAAGTTTAACTAAAAGCCAAACTTTTCATCCTCGATTAGTCTAAACTTTGCCTTATAGTAAAGAAACATGGGGAAAAGGTGGTTCTCATGAGCCGCTGTATTTTTACATAGTTTCAATATACAGTTACAACCATTAACCTTAATACTATTGATGTTTAAGCAAAACCAAACTTTCATCCCTGATTGCCCTGAACAAAGCCACATAAGAGCCGAATAGGGCCCAAATGGGGGAGAAAACATGGTTCTTAAGAAGCGAGGGTGGTATTACGTAGTTTTTATGCACAAATAACACCCATTATCCTTATTTCTACTCTTAATTGGGAAATTTAATTAAAAGTCAAACTTTCAGCCACGATTGGCCTGAACTAGTCCTTATCAGAGCTGAATAAGGAATAAACATGGGGAAAACGTGATTTTCAAGAGTCAAAAGCAATATAAAATAGTTTTTATATACAATTACTATGAATTAACCTTGTTTCCAGTCTTGATTAGAAATTTTGACTAAAAGCCAAACTTTCAATCTTGATTGGTCTGATCCAGGTATTATAAGAGCAGAATAGGGCCTAAACGGAAAAAAACATAATTCTCAAGATTCGTGAGTGGTATTACATAGTTTCTATGTATAATTACTACCACTTAACTGTATTTCTAGTTTTAATTAGGAAATTTGGACCAAAATTCAAACTTTCAACCCTGATCAGCCAGAACTAGGCCATATAAGAGCTGATGGCCCAAACGAGGAGGAAACGCGATCCTCAATAGTCAGGAGTGGTATCACATAGTTTCTATATACAAATAGTATCAATTAAACCTCTTTCTAGTCTTAATTAAGAAGTTTGACCAAAAATTCAAAATTTCAGCCCGATTGGTCTGAAGCAGGCCTTATAAGAGTTGAATAGCTAATCAAGGAGAAAATGAGGTTTTCAAGTGCCGTGAGTGGTATTACATAGTTTATGTATAAATACTACTAATTAACCTTGTTTCTAGTCTTAATTAGCAAGTTTGATCAAAAGTCAAACTTTTAGCCCCGATTGGCCTGCACTAGGCTTTATAAAAGCCAAATAAGGCCTAAACAGGGAGAAAACATGATGCTCAAGAGCTAGGAGTTCAATTACATAGTTTCTATGTACAAAACTATTAATTAAACTTATCTCTTATCTTAATTGGGAAGTTTGATCAAAGCTAAACTTTTAGTCCCGATTAGCCTAAATTAGGCCTTATAAGAGCCGAATAGGGAATAAGCATGGGGAAAACATAGTTCTTAAGAGCTGGGAATAGTATTACATAGTTTCTTTGTAAAAGTTCTACCACTTAACCTTGTTTCTAGTCTTAATTGGGAAGTTTGACCAAAAGTTAAATTTCATCCCTGATTGGCCTGAACTAGGCCATATATGAGCGGATTAGGGCCCAAACGGGGAGAAAATGTGGTTCTCATGAGCGGGAGTGGTATTACATAGTTTCTATTAACAAATATTCCAATTAACTTTATTTCTAGCTTTAATTGGGAAGTTTGACCAAAATTCAAATTATCAGCCCTGATTGGGCAGAAGTAGGCTTATAACAGCCGTATAGGCCCAAACAGGGTGAAAAATATGCTTTTCAAAAACCGTGAGTGGTATTACATAGTTTCGATATACAAATACTACAAATTAACCATAATTCTTATCTGAATTGGGAAATATAACCAAAATTCAAACTTTCAGCCCCGATTGGTCTGAAGTAGATCTTAAATAAGATATGAATAGGGTCCAAAATAGGAGAAAACGTGGTTTTCAAGTGCCGAGAGTAATAGACATAGTTTTTTATCCAATTACTATTAATTAACATTATTTCTGTCTTAATTGGGAAGTTTGACTAAAATCAAACTTTCAGTAATGATTGGCCTAAACTTGGGCTTATAAGAGCCGAATAGGACCCAAATGGGGAGAAAACATGGTTTTCAATATCTGAGAGTAGTACTGCATAATTTTTATGTACAATTAATACTAATTAACCTTTTTTTAGTCTTAATTGGAAAGTTTGACCAAAAGTCAATCTTTCAACCTTGATTGGTCTAAACTAGGCTTTATAAGAGCCGAATAGGGTCCAAACAAGAAAAAAAAACGTGATTTTCAAGAGCATGGAGTAGTATTACATAGTTTTTATGTGCAGTTACTACTAACTAACCTTGTTTTTTGTCTTTGCAAGGAAGTTTGACCAAAATCTAACCTTTCAGCCCCGTTGGCCTGAACTAAATCTTAAAAGAGCTGAATAGGGACGAAACGGGGAGAAAACATGTTTCTCAAGCGCCTTGTGTGGTATTTCATTGTTTCTTCGTACGATTACTACTAATTAATCTTTTTCAAGTCTTCATTGGGGAGTTTAACCAAAAGTCAAACATTCAATCCTGATGGCCTGAACTAGGCTTTATTAGAGCCGAATAGGGCCAAAACAGGGAGAAAAGGTGATTTTGAAGATACGGGACTGATATTACATAGTTTTTATATATAGTTACTACTAATTAACCTTGTTTCTTGTCTTAATTGACAAATTTGATCAAAATTCAAACTTTTAGCCCGGATTGGCCTGAAATAGGCCTTATAAGAGAGGAATAGGGCCCAAACAAAGGGAAACTATGATTTTCAAGAGCCGGGAGTAGTATTATACAAATTCTATCTGAAATTACTACAAATTAACCTTCTTTCTTGTGTTAATTGGGAGGTTTGACTAAAAGTTAAATTGTCAACCCCGATTTGCCTGAACAAGGCCTTATAAGAGACGAATAGGGCTCAAACAGTGGGGAAACGTGATTTTCAAGAGCTGGGAGCAATATTACATAGTTTTCATGTACAATTACTACTAATTAACCTTATGTCTAGTCTTAATTGGAAAGCTTAATAAAAATTAAATTTTAGCCCCAACTGGCATGAAGTAGGCCATATAAAAGTCGAATAGGGTCCAAACGGGGAGAAAAACGTGATTTTCAAGAGCCAGGAGTAGTATTATGTAGTTTCTATGTAAAATTTCTACAATACCCTTATTTCTGGTCTTAATTAGGAATTTTGACCAAAAGTCAGATTTTCAGCCATTATTGGCCTGAACTAGGCCATGTATTAGTTGAATAGGCCCAAACAGGGAGAAAATAAGGTTTTCAAGAGTAGAGAGTAATATTACATAGTCTCTAGGTACAATTACTACTAATTGTTCTTGTTTCTAGTCTTAATTAAAATGTTTAACCAAGAGTCAAATTTTCAATCTCGATTGGCCTAAAAAAGGCCTTACAAGAGCTGAATGGGCCCAAATAGGGGGAAAACTTGTTTTCAGGAACCGGGAGTAATATTACATAGTTTCTTCTATGTACAATTACTTCTAATTTAACCATTTTTGTAGCCTTAGTTGGAAGTTAGTCAAAAGTTAAACTTTCAGCCCCGATTGGGAACGAGGCCTTAGAAAAGTCGAATTAGGCCAAAACTGGGAGGCAATATGATTTTTAAAAGCCGAGAGTTGTATTACATAGTTTCTTTGCACAATTACTACTAATTACCTTTATTTCTAGTGTTAATTGAGAAGTTTGATTAAAATTCAAACTTTCAGCCGTGATTGGTCTGAAGTAGGTCTTATAATAAGATATGAATAGGGTCCAAAATAGGAGAAAACGTGGTTTTCAAGTACCGAGAGTAATATGACATAGTTTTTATGTACAATTACTATTAATTAACATTATTTCTAGTCTTAATTAGGAAGTTTGACTAAAATCAAACTTTCAGCAGTGATTGGCCTAAACTAGGGCTTATAAGAGCCGAATAGGACCCAAACGGGGAGAAAACATGGTTTTCAAAATTTGAGACTAGTAATGCATAATTTTTATGTACAATTAATACTAATTGACCTTTTTTCAAGTCTTAATTGTGAAGTTTGACCAAAAGCCAATCTTTCAACCTTGATCGGTCTAAACTAGGCTTTATAAGAGCCGAATAGGGTCCAAACAAGAAAAAAAATGTGATTTTCAAGAGCGTGGAGTAGTATTACATAGTTTCTATGTGCAATTACTACGAATTAACTTTATTTTTTATCTTTGCAAGGAAGTTTGACCAAAATCTTATCTTTCAGCCCGTTGGCCTGAACTGGGTCTTAAAAGAGCTGAATAGGGACGAAACGGGGAGAAAACATGTTTCTCAAGCGCCTTGTGTGGTATTTGATTGTTCTTCGTACAATTACTACTAATTAATCTTTTTTCAAGACTTCATTGGGGAGTTTAACTAAAAGTTAAACATTCAATCCTGTTGGCCTGAACTAAGCTTTATTATTAGAGCCGAATAGGGCCAAAACGGGGAGAAAATGTGATTTTCAAGATACGGCACTGATATTTCATAGTTTTATGTACATTTACTACTAATTAACCTTGTTTCTAGTCTTAATTGACAAATTTGACCAAAATTCAAACTTTCAGCCCGGATTGGCCTGAAATAGGCCTTATAAGAACGGAATAGGGCCCAAACAAAGGGAAACTAGGGTTTTCAAGAGCTGAGAGTAGTATTATACAAATTCTATCTGAAATTACTACGAATTAACCTTCTTTCTAGTGTTAATTGGGAGGTTTGACTAAAAGTTAAATTGTCAACCCGATTGGCCTGAACAAGGCCTTATAAGAGACGAATAGGGCCCAAACAGGGAGAAAACGTCATTTTCAAGAGCTATGTGTAGTATTACATAGTTTCTATGTACAATTACTACTAATTAACCTTCTTTCTAGTCTTACTTGAGATTTAACAAAAAGTTAAATTGTCAACCCGATTGGCCTGAACTAGGCCTTATGAGAGCCGAATAAGGCCCAAACAGTGGGGAAATGTGATTTTCAGGAGCTGAGTGTTGTATTACATAGTTTCTATGTACAATTACTACTAATTAACCTTATTTCTAGTTTTAATTGGAAGTTTGATAAAAATAAAATTTCAGCCCCGATTGGCATGAAGTAGGCCTTATAAAAGTCGAACAGGGCCCAAACGGGGAGAAAAACATGATTTTCAAGAGCCAGGAGTAGTCTAACTTAGTTTCTATATACAATTTCTACTAATACCCTTATTTCTAGTCTTAATTAGGAATTTTGCGCAAAAGTTAAATTTTCAGCCATTATTGGCCTGAATTAGGCCTTGTATTAGTTGAATAGGCCCAAACGGGGAGAAAATAAGGTTTAAAGTTTCATCCTCAATAACCCTGACCTATTAGAGCCTAATAGGGCCCAAAAGCGGAGAAAACATAGATCTCCAGAGTCGGGAGTGGTATTACATAGTTTCTATGTACAATTACTATCAGTTAATATTATTTTTGGTCTTAATTGGGAAGTTTGACCAAAAGTCAAACTTTCGACCCCAATTAGCCTGAAACTGGGCCTTATAAGAGCCCAATAAAGGCCCAAATGGGGAGAAAATGTGATTTTAAGAGCTTGGAGTGGTATTACATAGTTTCTATGTACAAATACTACCAATTAACCTTATTTCTATTCTTAATTGGGAAGTTTGATCAAAAGTGAAACTTCAGGCTTTATAAAAGTCGAACAGGGAGTAAACATGGGGAAAATAAGATTTTCAAGAGCGGGGAGTAGTATTACATAGTTATGTATATTTACTACTAATTACCCTTGTTTCAAGTCTTAATTAGGAAGTAAGACCAAAAGTCAATCTTTCATCCCCGATTTGCCTGAACTAGGCCAAACAAGATTTGAATAGGGCCTAATCCTATTGAAAACATGATTTTTAAGGGCAGGGAGTGGTACCTTATTTCTAATCTTACTTGGGAAGTCTGATCAAAAGCCAAACTTTTAGCTCCGATAGGCTTGAACCTTATAAGAGCCGAATATGGAACAAATTTGAGGAAAATGTGATTTTCAAGAGCCGAGTTTCTTTGTACCATTAGTACAAATTAGCCTTGTTTCTACTCTTAATAGGGAGTTTTGACCAAAAATTAAATTTTCATCCCGATTGGCCTGAACTAGGCCATATAAGAGCCGAAAAGGGCGCAAATGGGTAGTAAATGTGGTTCTCATGAGCTGAGAGTAGTATTACATAGTTTCTATGTGCAGATACTACTAACTAACATTATTTCAAGTTTAATTGGTAAGTTTAACCAAAAATCAAACTTTTAACCCCGATTGGCCTGAACTAGGCCTTATCAGAGCTGAATAAGGCCTAAATTGGGTGAAAATATGATATTCAAGGGCCAGGAGTGGTTTACATAATTTTTATATTACAAATACTATCAAGTAACTTATTTATACTCTTAATTGAGAAGTTTGATCAAAAGTCAAACTTTCAGCCCTGATTGGCCGGACTAGGCCTTATATAACCCGAATAGGGCCTAAATGAAAGAAAACATAATTTTCAAGAGCCGTGTATGGTATTACGAAGTTTCTATGTACAATTGCTATAAAATAACCTGGTTTCAGTCTTAATTGAGAAGGTTTAGCAAAAGTCAAACTTTCAACCCCGATTGGCCTGAACTAGGCCTTATAAGAGTTGAATAGGGTCTCTAAATGGAGTAAAAAGTGACTTTCAAGAGCCGAGAGTGGTATTACATAATTTTTATATACAAATATTATCAATTAAACTTATTTGTAGTCATAATTGGGAAGTTTGACCAAAAGCCTAACTTTCTCTTGTCCTAAACTAGGCCTGATTGGACTATTTCTAGTCTTAATTGGGAAGTTTGATCAACAGTCATACTTTAAGCCCTGATTGGACTAAGCTAGGCCTTAAAAGAGCAGAATAGGGAACAAACATGTGAAAAATGTGATTCTCAAGAGTAAAGAATAGTATTACATAGTTTCTTATGTATAATTACTACCAATGTTAAACCCTTAATTAGGAAGTTTGACAAAAAGTTAAACATTTATCCCTGATTGGCCTGAACAAGGCAATGTAAGAGCCGAATAGGGCCCAAATAAGGAGAAAAAGTGGTTATCAAGAGCCGAGAGTGATATTACGTTGTTTTGATGTATAAATACTACTAATTAACCTTATTTCTAGACTTAATTGGGAAGATTGACCAAAAGTCAAACTTTCAGTCCCGATTGGTCTGAACTAGGCCATATAAGGGCCGAATAGGGCCTAAACGGGGAGAAAACGTGGCTTTTAAGGGCCGTGACTGATATTACATAGTTTTTACGTATAAATCTACAAATTAACCTTATTTCTAGTCTTAATTGGGAAGTTTGACCAAAAGTTAAACTTTTAGCCCCGAGAGTATAAGAGTCGAATAGGTTCTAAACAGAGAGAAAACGTGACTTTCAAGAGCCGAGAGTAGTATTATATAGTTTATATGAACAATTTCTACTCTTATTTCTAATCATAATTAGCCTGAACTTTGCCATATAAGAGCAGAGTAAGGCCCAAACGAGTAGAAATTATAGTTTCTATGTACAAACAGCACCAATTAACCCTATTCTCATCTTAATCAAGAAGTTTGATAAAAAATCAAATTTTTAGCCTCGATTGGCCAAAAGTAGGCCCCATAAGAACCGAATAGGGCATAAACGAGAAGATAACGTGATTTCAAGAGCCGTGAGTGGCATTGCGTAGTTTCTATTTACTATTACTATTAATTAACTTTGTTTCTAGTCTTAATTGAGAAGTTTGAGTAAAAGTCAAACTTTCAGCCCCGAGGCATGAACTAGGCTTTATAAGACCCAAATAGGGCCAAAAACGGGGATAATACGTGATTTTCCAGAGCCGAGAGTGCTATTAAATAGTTTTTATGTATAAATACTACCAATTAATCTCATTTCTAGTCTTAATTAAGAAGTTTGACCCAGAGTTAAATTTTCAGCCCTGATTGGCTTGAACTAGGCCCTATTAGAGCCGAATAGCGAAAAACATAGGGAAAACAAAGTTCTCAAGAGCCGGGAGTAGTATTATATAGTTTCTAAGTACAATTGGTCCAAATTAACCTTGTTTCTAGTTAAATTGGAAATTTGACCAAAAGTCATATTTTCATCCCCGATTGGCCTGAATTAGGCCATATAAGAGCCGAATAGGGCCCAAACGGGTAGAAAACATGGTTCTCATAAGCCACAATGGTGTTACATAGTTTTATGTATAAATTCTACCAATTAACCTTATAAGAGCCAAATAGTCTAAATTGAAAATTTTAACCAAAAGTCAAACTTTCCGTCTCGATTAGCCGAAGTAGGCCATATAGGAGCCGAATAGGGCCTAAAAGGGAAGAAAATGTGATTAAAGAGCTGTTAGGGGTATTATATAATTTCATGTACAAATACTACCAGTTAACCTTATTTCTAGTCTTAATTCTGAAGTTTGACCAAAAGTCAAACTTTCAACCCCGATTGGCCTGAAAATGGTCATATATATGAGCCAAATAGAGCCCAAATGGTAGGAAAACGTGATTTTCAAGAGTCGGGAGTAATACTACATAGTTATACTTTCAACTACTTTTAGTTAACCTTATTTCTTGGCTTAAATAGGAAGTTTGACAAGTTTTCACCCTCTATTGGCCTGAACTAGGTGTTATATGGCCGAATAGGGAAAAACATGGGGAAAATGTGGTTTTCCAGAGAGGGAGTGGTATTACATTAATTTTATATACAAATACTATCATTTAACCTTATTTCTAGTCTTAATTAGGAAGTTCGACCAAACGTCAAACTTTCATCCCTGATTAGCTTGAAATAGGCCTACCTTATAAGGGCCAAAAAGGGCCCAATAGGGAGAAAATGTGATTTTCAAGATGCTAGAGGGGTATTATGTGGTTTCTATGCACAAATACTATCAATTAACATTATGTCAAGTCATAATTGGAAAGTTTGACTAAAGTCAAACTTTCAACCACAATTGGCCTGAAGTATGCCTCATAAAAGTCGAATAGGGAATAAACATGGGAAAACATGGTTTTCAAGAGCCAAGAATTGTATTACATAGTTTTTATGTACAAATACTACCTATTAACCTTATTTTTAGTCTTAATTGGAAAGTTTTACCAAAAGTTAAACTTTCAGCCTCGATTGGCCTGAACTAGGCCTTATAAGAGCCGAATAGGGAACAAACATGGGAAAATGTGGTTTTCAAGAGCTGAGAGTAGTTTTACATAATTTCTGTGTACAATTAACACAAATTAACCTTATTTTTAGTCTTAATTGGAAAGTTTGACCAAAATCAAATTGTCATCCTCGATTAACCTGAATTTTAGGCCATATAAGTGCCGAATAAGGCCCAAACGGATAAACCCTCTCTTTGTGTCATTTTGTATCGAAATAATAATGATTTTTATCTTGTTCGTCAAAGATTACTATTTCTTCTTTTTGGGTCTATCGAAATTCCTTTGTTTAGATTCATAAGTAGTAGACAAGCCATATAAGTGCCGAATAAGGCCCAAACAGGTAAAAAAATGTAGTTTTCATGAGTCGAGAGTGGTGTTACATAGTATCTATATATAAAAACTACTAATGAACCTTATTTCTAATCTTAATTGAGAATTTGACTAAAAGTCAAACATTCACCCCTTATTGGCCTGAATTAGGCCTTATAAGAGCCGAATAGGGCCTAAATAGGGAGAAAACATGATTTTCATTGGCTGGGAGTGGTATTACATAGTTTCCATGTATAAATAATACCAATTACCCTTATTTCTAGTTTTAATTAGGAAGTTGGATCAAAAGTCAAACTTTCAGCCCTGATTGGCCTGAATTATGCCTCATAAAAGTCGAATAATGAATAAACATGGAAAACATGGTTTTACAAAACCAAGAGTAGTTTTACATAGTTTCTATGTATAAATACTATAAATTAAATTTGTTTCTAATCTTAATTAGAAAGTTTGACCAAAAGTCATGCTTTCATGACCGATGAACCTGAATTAGGCCATATAAGAGCCGAATAGGGCTCAAACGGGAAGAAAACGTGATTTCATGAGCAGAGCCGAAAATAAAGTTACATAGTATTTATGTACAAATACTAAAAATTAACTTTATTTTTAGTCTTATTAGGATGTTTGACCAAAAGTCAAACTTTAACCCCTGATTGGCCAGAACTAGGCCTTATAAGAACCAAATAGGGCCTAAATATGGAGAAAACGTGATTTTCATTGACCGAGAGTAGAATTACATAGTCTCTATGTACAAATAATACCAATTAACCTTGTTTTTAGTCTTAATTTATACTTTGAACAAAAGCCGAACTTTCAGCCCCAATTGGTCAGAACTAAACCTTATAAGAGCCGAATATGGAGCAAACATGGAGAAAATAAGATTTTCAAGTACCGGGAGTAGTATTTCATAGTTTTTATATTCAATTACTATAAATTATCTTTGTTTCTAGTTTTAACTGAGAAGTTTGGTCAAAAGTCAAACATTCATTCCCGATTGGCCAGAACTAGGCCATTTTCGGGCCGAGTAGGGCCAAACGGGTAGAATATGGTTCTCATATTCGAGAGTGGTGTTATATTAGTTCTATGTATAAATACTACTTTAAATTAACTTTATTTTTAGTCTTATTAGGATGTTTGACCAAAAGTCAAACTTTAACCCTGATTGGCCAGAACTAGGCCTTATAAGAACCAAATAGGGCCTAAATATGGAGAAAACGTGATTTTCATTGACCGAGAGTAGAATTACATAGTCTCTATGTACAAATAATACCAATTAACCTTGTTTTTAGTCTTAATTTATACTTTGAACAAAAGCCGAACTTTCAGCCCCAATTGGTCAGAACTAAACCTTATAAGAGCCGAATATGGAGCAAACATGGAGAAAATAAGATTTTCAAGTACCGGGAGTAGTATTTCATAGTTTTTATATTCAATTACTATAAATTATCTTTGTTTCTAGTTTTAACTGAGAAGTTTGGTCAAAAGTCAAACATTCATTCCCGATTGGCCAGAACTAGGCCATTTTCGGGCCGAGTAGGGCCAAACGGGTAGAATATGGTTCTCATATTCGAGAGTGGTGTTATATTAGTTCTATGTATAAATACTACTTTATCCTTATTTCTAGTTTTAATTTAGAAGTTTAACTAAAAATCAAACTTTTAGCCTCGATTAGCCTGAACTGGCCTATATAAAAGAGCCGAGTAGGGCCTAAACGAGAGGAAAATATTGTTTTCAAGAGCCGTGAGTGGTATTAAGTATTATCAATGTGCAATTACTATTAATTAACCTTATTGGGATTAGTTCTACCTTAGCTTTATCAACCTTTATACCCCTCTCTGAAACAATGTGCCCTAAGATAATCCCAGATTTCACCATGAAGTGGCATTTTCCCCAATTTCTAGTCTTAATTGAGAAGCTTGACCAAAAATCAAGCTTTCAGCCCAAATTGGCCGAAACAGGGAGAAAACGTGATTTTTAAGAGTCGAGAGTGGTATTACATAGTTTCTATGTAGGAATACTATCAATTAACCTTATTTCTAGTCTTAATTGAGTAGTTTGATCTAAAGTCAAACTTTCAACCCCGATTGTCTTCAATTAGGCCTTATAAAAGCCGAGTACGGCCCAAACGAGAAGAACAAATTGTTCTCAAGAGTCGAGAGTGCTATTATATAGTTTCTATATATAAACATTACTAATTAATCTAATTTCGAGTCTTAATTGAAAAGTTTGAAAAAAAAAGTCTAAGTTTCAACATTGATTGGCTTGAACTTGGCATTATATAAGAGCCAAATAGGGCCCAACAAAGGGAAAACATGATTTTTAAGTGCATGGAATAGTATTACATAGTTTTATTTTCAACTACTTCTTATTTATCTTGTTTCTGATCTTAATTGAGAAGTTTGACCAAAAGTCAAACTTTTAGCCCTGATTGTCCTGAACTAGACCTTGTAAGAGCCAAACAGGAAAAAAAATATGGGGAAAACGTGGTTCTCAAAAACCGAAGTAGTATTACGTAGTTTCTTTATATAATTACTTCCAATTTACCTCATTTTTAATCTTAATTGGGAAGTTTGACCAAAATCAAACTTTCATCCATGATTGGCCTTAACTATAAGAGTCGAACGTGGTTTTCAAAAGCCAAGTATGGTATTACATTATTTTTTTGTATAAATACTACCAATTAACCTTATTTCTAGTCTTAATTCAGAAGTTTGACCAAAAGTCAAACTTTTAATCCCAATTGACCTGAATTAGGCCTTATAAGAGCTGAATAGGACCCAAACAAGGAGAAAACATGTTTTCAATAGCCTGGAGTGGCATTACCTAGTTTCTATATAGAAATAATACAAATTAATTATATTTCGAGTCTAAATTAGGAATTTGACCAAAAGTCAAACTTTTAACCCCGATTGGCAGAACTAGGCCTTATAAGAGCCGAATAGGGCCTAAACGGGGAAAAAATATGATTGTCAAAAGTTGGGAGTGGTATTATATAGTTTCTATGTACAATCTACCAATTAAACTTATTTCTTATCTTAATTGGGATGTTTGATCAAAAGTCAAACTTTCAGCCCCGATTAGTCTGAACTAGGGCCTTATAAAAGCCAAATATAGAATAAAATTAAGAAAAATATGATTTTCAAGAGTCAGAAGTAGTATTACATAGTTTCTATTTACAATTATTACTAATTAGCCTTGTTTCTAGTTTTAATTGAAAAGTTTGATTAAAAGTCAATCTTTCATCCCCGATTTGCCTGAACTTGGATAAATAAGAGCCGAATATGGCCTAAACATGGTGAAAACATGATTTTAAGGTTTGGGAGTGGTATTACATAGTTTCTATGTACAAATACTACTAATTACCCTTATTTTTACTCTTAATTGGAAGTTTGAGAAAAAGTCAAACTTTTAGCCCTATTGGCCGAACCTTATAAGGGCCGAAGGTAATGTACATGGAAAAATATGGTTTTCAAGAGCCTGGAGTAATATTACATAGTTTCCATGTAATTACTACAAATTAACTTTGTTTCTAGTCTCAATTGGGAAATTTGACCAAAAGTTAAATTTTCATCCTCGATTGGCCTGAACCGGGTCATATAAGAGCCGAATGGGGCCCAAGTGGTTAGAAATATGGTTCTCATGAGCCGAGAGTGCTGGTGCATAGTTTCTACATTCAAATACTTCCAATTAACCTTATTTCAAGTCTTAACTGGAAAGTTTAACTAAAAGTCAAACTTTCACTCCTGATTGGCTTGTACTAGGCCTTATAAATGCTGAAAGGGCCTAAACAGGGAACAAACATGATTTTTTAAGGGCAGGGAGAGGTATTACATAATTTTTATGTACAAATTCTGCTAACTAACCTTATTTTCTAGTCCCAATTAGCCTAAATTGACCTGAACTAGGCCATATAAGAGCCGAATTAGGGCCCAAACGGGAAGAAAACGTGGTTCTCAAGAGCCGGAAGTGGTATTACACAGTTTTATGTATAAATACTACCAATTAACCTAATTTCCAATCATAACTGGAAAGTTTAACTAAAAGAACTTTCAGCCCCGATTGGTCTTAACTAGACCTTATATAAGAGCCGAATTAGGCCTAAAGGGGAAGAAAACGTGGTTTTCAAGAGCCGTGAGTGGTATTATATAGTTTCTATGTTCAAATAATATCAATTAACCTTATTCTAGTCTTAAGTGAGAATTTGACTGAAAGCCAAACATTCAGCCCTGATAGGACTAAACGAGGCCTTATTATATTAGAGTCGAATAAAGAATAAACATGGAGAAAATATGGCTCTCAAGAGCCGGGAGTACTAATACATAGTTTTTATGTATAATTACTTCCAATTAACCTTGTTTCTTATATTAATTGGGAAGTTTGACCAAAAGTCAAACTTTCAGCCGTGATTAGCCTGAACAAGGCCTTATAAGTGTCGATTGGGGCTTAAACGCGGGGAAAATGTGATTCTTAAGAGCCGGATGTAGTATTACATGCTTTCCAAGTACAAATAATACCAATTAACCATATTTCTAGTCTTAAGTGAAAAGTTTGACCAAAAGTTAAACTTTCAGCCTCGATTGGTCTATACAAGGCCTTAAAGAGCAGAAAGGGACTAAAGGGGGAGAAAACATAATTTTCAAGAGCCGTGGTGGTATTAAATAGTTTTTATGTACAAATACTTCCAGTTAACCTTATTTCTAGTCATAAATAGTAAATATGACCAAAGTCAAGCTTCCATCACTGATTGGCCTGAACTATGCCATATAAAAATGAATAGGGCCTAAACGGGGAGAAAATGTGGTTCTTAAGAGTCGGGAGAGGTATTACATAGTTCTGATGTAATAAAACTATATATTAACCTTATTTCTAGTTTTAATTAGAAAGTTTGAGCAAAAGTCATACTTCCAGTCTCGATTGACCTGACCTAGGCCTTATAAGAGCCGAATAGGGAGTAAACATGGGAAAACGTGATTTTCAAGAGATGAAATTAGTATTACATTGTTTTTATATATGATTACTATTAATTAACCTTGTTTCTAGTCTTAATATAGGAAGTTTGACCAAAAGACAAACTTTCATCCTCGATTGGCCTCAACTATACCGTATAAGAGTCGAATAGGGCCTAAAAGGGGAGGAAACATGATTTTCAAGAGCCAGGAGGGGTATTACATAGTATCGATGTACAAATACTATTAATTAAACTGATTTCCAGCCATAATTAGAAGGTTTGACCAAAAGTCAAATTTTCAGCCAAGATTTGGCCTGAACTAAGCATTATAAGAGCTGAATAGGGCCTAAACTGGAGAAAATGCGATTTTCAAGAGCCAAGAGTGGTATTACATAGTTTCTATCTACAAATACTGTCAATAAAACTTATTTCTAGTCTTAGTTAGGAAGTTTGACAAAAACTCATATTTTCAGCCTTGATTGGCCTGAGTAGGCCTTAGAAAAGTCGAATTGGGCCAAAACTGGGAGGAAATGTGATTTTTAAAAGCCATTAGTTGTATCACATAGTTTCTTTGTATAATTACTACAATTACCCTTATATCTAGTGTTAATTGAGAAGTTTGACGAAAATTCAAACTTTCAGCCTCGATTGGTCTGAAGTAGGTCTTATAATAAGATATGAATAGGGTCCAAAACTGGAGAAAACGTGGTTTTCAAGTGCCGAGAGTAATATGACATAGTTTTTATGTACAATTACTATTAATTAACATTATTTCTAGTCTTAATTGAGAAGTTTGACTAAAATCAAACTTTCAACAATGATTGGCCTAAAGTAGGGCTTATAAGAGCCGAATAGGACCCAAACAGGAAGAAAACATGGTTTTCAAAAGCCGAGAGCAGTTCTGCATAATTTTTATTTATAATTAATACTAATTAGTCTTTTTCAAGTCTTAATTAGGAAGTTTGACCAAAAGCCAATCTTTCAACCTTGATAGGTCTAAACTAGGCTTTATAAGAGCCGAATAGGGGTCCAAACAAGAAAAAAAATGTGATTTTCGGAGCATGGAGTAGTATTACATAGTTTCTATGTGCAATTACTATTATTAATTAACCTTATTTCTTGTCTTTGCAGGGAGGTCTGACCAAAATCTAATCTTTCAGCCCCGTTGGCCTGAACTAGGTCTTAAAAGAGCTGAATAGGGACGAAACAGGGAGAAAACATGTTTCTCAAGTGCCTTGTGTGGTATTTTATTGTTTCTTCATACAATTACTACCAATTAATCTTTTTTCAAGTCTTCATTAGGGAGTTTAATCAAAAGTCAAACATTCAATCCTGATGGTCTGAACTAGGCTTTATTAGAGCCGAATAGGGCCAAAACGGAGAAAAAAGGTGATTTTCAAGATTCGGGACTGATATTAAATAGTTTTTATGTACAGTTACTACTAATTAACCTTGTTTCTAGTCTTAATTGACAAATTTGACTAAAATTCAAACTTTCAGCCCGGATTGGCCTGAAATGGGCCTTATAAGAGCGGAATAAGGCCCAAACAAAGGGAAACTATGGTTTTCAAGAGCCGGGAGTAGTATTATACAAATTCTATCTGAAATTACTACAAATTAACCATATTTCTAGTGTTAATTGGGTGGTTTGTACAAAAGTTAAATTGTCAACCCCGATTGGCCTGAACTAGGCCTTATAAGAGACGAATAGGGCTCAAACAGGGGGAAAACGTGATTTTCAAGAGCCAGGAGTAGTATTATTTAGTTTCTATATACAATTTCTACTAATACCCTTATTTCTAGTCTTAATTAGGAATTTTGAGCAAAAGTCAAATTTTCAGCCATTATTGATCTGAACTAGGCCATGTATTAGTTGAATTGGCCCAAACGGGGAGAAAATAAGGTCCAAACTTTCATCCTCAATTAGCCTGAGCTATAAGAGCCTAATAAGGCCCAAATACGGAGAAAACATAGATCTCAAGAGTCGGGAGTGTATTGCATAGTTTCTATGTACAATTATTATCAGTTAATATTATTTCCAGTCTTAATTGGGAAGTTTGACCAAAAGTCAAACTTTCGAACCTAATTAGCCTGAAACTGGGCCTCATAAGGGCCTAATAAGGCACAAACGGGGATAAAAAAACTTGATTTTCAAGAGCCTGGAGTGGCATTACCTAGTTTCTATATAGAAGTACTACAAATTAACTATATTTTGAGTCTAAATTAGGAATTTGACCAAAAGTCAAATTTTTAACCCCGATTGGCCAGAACTAGGCCTTGTAAGAGCCGAATAGGGCCTAAACGGGGAGAAAACATGATTTTCAAGAGTTGGAGTGGTATTACATAGTTTCTATATATAATCTATCAATTGAACTTATTTCTAGTCTTAATTGGGATGTTTGATCAAAAGTCAAACTTTCAGCCCCGATTGGTCTGAAATAGGCCTCATAAAAGCCAAATATGGAATAAAATTAAGAAAAATATGGTTTTTAAGAATCAGAAGTAGTATTACATAGTTTCTATGTACAATTATTACTAATTAGCCTTGTTTCTATTTTTAATTGAAAAGTTTGATCAAAAGTCAATCTTTCATCCCCGATTTGCCTGAACTAGGATAAATAAGAGCCGAATAGGGCCTATACATGGTGAAAAAAATGATTTTCAAGGTTTGGGAGTGGTATTTCAAAGTTTCTATGCACAAATGCTACTAATTACCCTTATTTTACTCTTAATTGGAAGTTTGACAAAAAGTCAAACTTTCAACCTTGTTGGCCTGAACCTTATAAGAGCCGAAGGTCATTATGTACATAGGGAAAATGTGGTTTTCAAGAGCCTGGAGGAATATTACATAGTTTCCATGTAATTACTACAAACTAACTTTATTTCTAGTCTCAATTGGGAAATTTAACCAAAAGTCAAATTTTCATCCTCGATTGGCCTGAACCGGATCATATAAGAGCCGAATGGGACCCAAACGGTTAGAAATATGGTTCTCATGAGCCCAAGAGTGCTAGTACATAGTTTCTACATTTAAATACTTCCAATTAACCTTATTTCAAGTCTTAATTAGAAAGTTTAATTAAAAGTCAAACTTTCAGTCCCGATTGCCTTATACTAGGCCTTATAAAAGCCGAAAGGGCCTAAACAGGGAACAAACATGATTTTTTAAGAGCAGGGAGAGGTATTACATAGTTTTTATGTACAAATTCTACTAAGTAACCTTATTTTCTTGTCTTAATTGGGAAGTTTGACTAAAAGTCAAACTTTCAGCCCTGATTGTCCTGCACTAGGCCACATATGAGCCAAATATGGCCTAAATGGGAAGAAAACGTGGTTTTCAAGAGTCGCGAGTGATATTACATAGTTTCTATGTACAATTAATATTAATTAACCTTATTTTTAGTGTTAATTAGAATGTTTGACCAAAAGTCATACGTTCAGCCCCGATTGGCCCGAACTACGCCTTATAAGAGCTAAATAGGGCTTAAACATGGAGAAAACAAGATTTTCAAGAGCCAGGATTGGTATTACATAGTTTATATATACAATTACTACCAATTTATCTTATTTCTAGTCTTAATTAGGAAGTTTAACCAAACGCTAAAGTTTCATCCTTGATTAGCTTGAACAAGGCAATATAAAAGCCAAAAGGCTCCAAACGAGTAGAAAACGTGTTTCTCATGAGCCGAGAGTGGTGTTACATTGTTTCTACATATAATTACTACTAATTAACCTCTTTTTACTCTTAATTTGAAAGTTCGAATAAAAGTCAAACTCTCAGCCCCGATTACCCTGAACTTGGCCTTATAAGAGCTGAACAAGGCCCAAACGGGGAGAAAATGTAGTTTACAATAGCTGTGGGTGGTATTACATAGTTTCTTTATATAATTATTCTAATAAACTTTGTTCTAATCTTAATTGGGAAATTCGATCAAAAGTCAAACTTCAGCCCCGATTGGCCTAACTAGGCCTTATAAGAGCCGAATAGGACCTAAACAGAGAGAAAATGTGAATTTCATTAGCTGGGAGTGGTATTACATAATTTTACATACAAACACAACAATTTACCTTTATTCTAGTCTTAATTGAGAAGTTTTATTAAAAGTCAAACTTTCAGCCCCATTAGCCTGAACAACGCCTTATAAGAGCCAAATAGGGAACAAACGTAGGAAAAACATGATTTCCAAGAGCCAGGAGTAGTATTATATAGTTTCTATGTACAATTACTATAAATTAACCATGTTTCAAGTCATAATTAGAAAGTTTGACCAAAAGTCAAACCGTCATCCCCGATTGGCCTGAACTAGGCCATATAAGAGACAAATAGGGTCAAAATAGGTGGAAAATGTGGTTCTTATGAGCCGAGAGTGGTGTTAAATAGTTTATGTGTACAAATTCTACTAGTTTTTCTTATTTCTAGTCTTAATTGGGATGTTTGACTAAAAACCAAACTTTCCGCCTCAATTGGCCTAAACTAGGCTTTATAAGAGGTGAGTAGAAAACAAATACGTGAAAAACGTGGTTCTCAAGAGTCGGTAATAATATTACCTAGTTTCTATGTATAATTACTTTTAGTTAACTTTATTTCTATTATTAATTAGGAAATAAGACCAAAAGTCAAATTTTCAGCCCTGACTAGGCTATATAAGAGCTGAGTTAGGGCATAAACGGGGAGAAAATATGATTCTCAAGAGCTGAGAATAGTATAACATAGTTTTTATATAGAATTAATACCAATTAACCTTGTTACTAGTCTTAATTCGGCAATTTGACCAAAAGTCAAACTGTGATCCCTGATTGACCTGAACTAGGCCATATAAGAGCCGAATTAGGGCCCAAACGGGAAGAAAACGTGGTTCTCAAGAGCCGGGAGTGGTATTACACAGTTTTTATGTACAAATACTACCAATTAACCTTATTTCCAATCATAATTGGAAAGTTTAACTAAAAGTCAAACTTTCAGCCCTGATTGGTCTTAACTAGACCTTATATAAGAGCCGAATTAGGCCTAAACGGGAAGAAAACTTGATTTTCAAGAGCCGTGAGTGGTATTACATAGTTCCTATGTTCAAATAATATCAATTAATCTTATTTCTAATCTTAAGTGACAATTTGACCGAAAGCCAATCATTCAGCTCCGATAGGACTAAATGAGGCCTTATTAGAGCCAAATAAAGAACAAACATGGAAAAACATGGTTCTCAAGAGCTGGGAGTAGTAATACATAGTTTTTATCTATAATTACTTCCAATTAACCTTTTTTCTTGTATTAATTAGGAAGTTTGACCAAAAGTCAAACTCTTAGCCGTGATTGGCCTGAACAAGGCCTTATAAGTGTCGATTGAGGCCCAAACGCGGGGAAAACGTGATTCTTAAGAGCCGAATATAGTATTACATGCTTTTTAAGTACAAATAATACCAATTAACCTTATTTCTAGTCTTAAGTGGAAAGTTTGACCAAAAGTTAAACTTTCAGCCTCGATTGGTCTGCACAAGGTCTTAAAGAGCCGAAGAGGGACTAAACAGGGAGAAAACATGATTTTCAAGAGCCGTGGTGGTATTAAATAGTTTTTATATACAAATACTTCCAGTTAACCTTATTTCTAGTCATAAATAGTAAATTTGACCAAAGTCAAGCTTCCATCACTGATTGGCCTGAACTATGCAATACAAAAAATGAATAGGGCCCAAACGGGGAGAAAATTTGGTTCTTAAGAGTCGGGAGTGGTATTACATAATTCTGATGTAATAAAACTAAAAATTAACCTTATTTCTAGTTTTAATTGGAAAGTTTGACTAAAAGTCAAACTTCCAGTCTCGAATGACCTGAGCTAGGTCTTATAAGAGCCGAATAGGGAGTAACATGGGAAAATGTGATTTTCAAGAGATGGAAGTAGTATTACATTGTTTTTATATATGATTACTACTAATTAACCTTGTTTCTAGTCTTAAATAGGAAGTTTGACCAAAAGACAAACTTTCATCCCCGATTGGCCTCAACTACGCCGTATAAGAGTCGAATATGGCCTAAAAGGGGAGGAAACATGATTTTCAAGAGCCAGGAGAGGTATTACATAGTATCGATGTACAAATACTATTAATTAAACTGATTTCTAGCCATAATTGGAAGATTTGACCAAAAGTCAAATTTTCAACCCCGATTTGGCCTGAATTAAGCCTTATAAGAGCTGAATAGGACCTAAACAGGAGAAAATGCAATTTTCAAGAGACAAGATTGGTATTACATAGTTTTTATGTACAAATACTGTCAATTAAACTTATTTCCAGTCTTAATTAGGAAGTTTAACTAGAACTCATATTTTCAGCCCTGATTGGCCTAAACTAAGCCTTAGCAAAGTCGAATTGGGCCAAAACTGAGAGGAAATGTGATTTTTAAAAGCTGGGAGTTGTATTACATAGTTTCTTTGTGCAATTAATACTTACCTTTATTTCTAATGTTAATTGAGAAGTTTGACTAAAATTCAAACTTTCAGCCCCGATTGGTCTGAAGTAGGTCTTATAATAAGATATGATTGGGTCCAAAATTGGAGAAAACGTGGTTTTCAAGTGCCGAGAGTAATATGACATAGTTTTTATATACAATTACTATTAATTAACATTATTTCTACTTTTAATTAGGAAGTTTGACTAAAATCAAACTTTCAGCAATGATTGGCCTAAACTAAGGCTTATAAGAGCCGAATAGGACCCAAACGGGGAGAAAAATATGGTTTTCAAAAGCCGAGAGTAGTACTGCTAATTTTTATGTACCTTTATCACTAATTAATCTTTTTTCAAGTCTTAATTGGGAAGTTTGACCAAAAGCCAATCTTTCAACCTTGATTCGTCTAAGCTAGGCTTTATAAGAACTGAATAGGGTCCAAACAAGGAAAAAAAACGTGATTTTCAAGAGCATGGAGTAGTATTAAATAGTTTTTATGTGCAATTACTACTAATTAACCTTGTTTCTTGTCTCTATAAGGAAGTTTGACCAAAATCTAATCTTTCAGCCCCGTTGGCCTGATCTGGTCTTAAAAGAGCTGAATAGGGACGAAACAGGGAGAAAACAAGTTTCTCAAGTGCCTTGCGTGGTATTTCATTATTTCTTCATACAATTACTACTAATTAATCTTTTTTCAAGTCTTCTTTGGGGAGTTTAACCAAAAGTCAAACATTCAATCCTGATGGCCTGAAATTAGGCTTTATTAGAGCCGAATAGGACCAAAACAGGAAGAAAAGTAATTTTCAAGATTCGGGACTGATATTACATAGTTTTTATGTACAATCTACCAATTGAACTTATTTCTAGTCTTAATTGATAAATTTGACTAAAATTCAAACTTTCAGCCCGGATTGGCTTGAAATAGGCCTTATAAGAGCGGAATAAGGCCCAAACAAAGGGAAACTATGGTTTTCAAGAGCCGGGAGTAGTATTATACAAATTCTATCTGAAATTACTACAAATTAACCTTCTTTCAAGTGTTAATTGGTAGGTTTGACCAAAAGTTAAATTGTCAACCCCGATTGGCCTGAATTAGGCCTTATAAGAGACGAATAGGGCCTGAACAGAGGGAAAACATGATTTTCAAGGGCTGGGTGTAGTATTACATAGTTTTTATGTACAAGTACTACTAATTAACCAACATTCTTGTCTTACTTGCGAGGTTTGAGCAAAAGTTAAATTGTCAACTCCGATTGGCCTGAACTAGGCCTTATAAGAGACGAATAGGGCCAAAACATTAGTGAAACATGATTTTCAAGAGCTGGGTGTAGTATTACATAGTTTCTATGTACAATTCTACTAATTAACCTTATTTCTAGTCCTAATTGGGAAGTTTGATAAAAATTAAACTTTCAGCCCCGATTGGCATGAAGTAGGCTTTATAAAAGTCGAATAGGGCCCAAACGTGGAGAAAAACGTGATTTTCAAGAGCCAGGAGTAGTATTATTTAGTTTCTATGTACAATTTCTACTAATACCCTTATTTCTAGTCTTAATTAGGAATTTTGACCAAAAGTAAAATTTTCAGCCATTATTGGCCTGAACTAGGTCATGTATTAGTTGAATAGGCCCAAACGGGGAGAAAATAAGGTCCAAACTTTCATCCTCAATTAGCCTGAGCTATAAGAGCCTAATAGGGCCCAAACGCGGAGAAAACATAGCTCAAGAGTCAGGAGTGGTATTACATAGTTTCTATGTACAATTACTTAATATTATTTCAAGTCTTAATTAGGAAGTTTGACAAAAAGTCAAACTTTCGACCCTAATTAGCCTGAAACTGGGCCTTATAAGAGCCGAGTAAGGCCCAAACGAGGATAAAATGTGATTTTAAGAGCTTAGAGTGGTGTTATGTAGTTTCTATGTTCAAATACTACCAATTAACCTTATTTCTATTCTTAGTTAGGAAGTTTGACCAAAAGTGAAAATTCATTCTTTATAAAAGTTGATTAGGGAGTAAACATGGGGAAAACAAGATTTTCAATAGCGGGGAGTAGTATTACATAGTTATGTATATTTACTACTAATTAGCCTTGTTTCAAGTCTTAATTGGGAAGTTTGACCAAAAGTCAATCTTTCATCCCCGATTGGCCTGAAGTAGGCCAAATAAGATTTGAATAGGGCCTAATCCTGTTGAAAACATGATTTGTAAGGGCAAGGAGTTGTACCTTATTTCTAGTCTTACTTGGGAAGTTTGATCAAAAGCCAAACTTTTAGCTCCGATTGGCTTGAACCTTATAAGAGCCGAATATGGATCAAATTTGAGTTCAAGAGCCAAGTTTCTTTGTACCATTAGTACAAATTAGCCTTGTTTCTACTCTTAATAGGGAGGTTTAACCAAAAATCAAATTTTCATCCCTGACTGGCCTGAACTAGGCTATATAAGAGCAAAAAAGAGCGCAAATGAGTAGTAAATGTGGTTCTCATGAGTTGAGAGTGGTATTACATAGTTTCTATGTGCAGATACTACTAACTAACATTATTTCAAGTTTTAATTGGGAAGTTTAACCAAAAAATAAACTTTTAACCCCGATTAGCCTGAACTAGACCTTATCAGAGCTAAATAAGGGCTAAATTGGGTGAAAATATGATTTTCAAGGGCCAGGAGTGGTTTACATAAATTTTATATTACAAATACTATCAATTAACTTTATTTATACTCTTAATTGAGAAGTTTAATCAAAAGTTAAACTTTCAGCCCTGATTGGCCTGAACTAGGCCATATATAACCCGAATAGGGCCTAAATGAAAGAAAACATAATTTCAAGAGCCTTGTTTGTTATTACGAAGTTTCTATGTACAATTACTATTCAATAACCTGATTTGTAGTCTTAATTGAGAAGTTTTAGTAAAAATCAAACTTTAAACCCCGATTGGCCTGAACTAGGCCTTATAAGAGTTGAATAGGGCCTAAATAGGGCGAAAAGTGACTTTCAAGAGCCGAGAGTGGTATTACATAATTTTATATGCAAATATTATCAACTAAACTTATTTCTAGTCCTAAACTAGGTCTGATTGGACTGATTGGACTATTTCTAGTCCTTATTGGGAAGTTTGATCAACGTCATACTTTAAGCCCTGATTGGACTAAGCTAAGCCTTATAACAGCCGAATAGGGAACAAACATGTGGAAAACGTGATTCTCAAGAGTAAGGAATAGTTTTACATAGTTTCTTATGTATAATTACTACCAATTAATATTGTTCTACCCTTAATTGGGAAGTTTGATAAAACGTTAAACATTCATCCCTGATTGGCCTAAACAAGGCAATGTAAGAGTCGAATAAGGCCCAAACAAGGAGAAAAAAGGTTATCAAGAGCCGAGAGTGATATTACATTGTTTTGATGTATAAATACTACTAATTAACCTTATTTCTAGACTCAATTGGGAAGATTATCTAAAAGTCAAACTTTCAGTCCCGATTGGTCTGAACTAGGCCATATAAGGGCCGAATAGCGCCTAAACGGGGAGAAAACATGGCTTTTAAGGGCTATGACTGATATTACATAGTTTTTATGAATAAATCTACAAATTAACCTTATTTCTAGTCTTAATTGGGAAGTTTGACCAAAAGTTAAACTTTCAGCCCCGAGAGTATAAGAGCCGAATAGGTTCAAAACAGGGAGAAAATGTGACCTTTAAGAGCCGACAGTAGTATTACATAGTTTATATAAACAATTACTACTCTTATTTCCAATCATAATTAGCCTGAACTTGGCCATATAAGAGCAGAGTAAGGCCCAAACAGGTAGAAATTATGGTTTCTATGTACAAACACCACCAATTAACCTTATTCTCATCTTAATCAAGAAGTTTGATCAAAAATCAACTTTTAGCCTCGATTGGCCAAACTAGGCCCATAAGAACCGAATAGGGCATAAATGAGAAGATAACGTGATTTTAAGAGCCGTGAGTGGTATTGCGTAGTTTCTATTTACTGTTATTATTAATTAACTTTGTTTCTAATCTTAATTGAGAAGTTTAAGCAAAAATTAAACTTTCAGCCCCGAGGCCTGAACCAGGCTTTATAAGACCCAAATATGGCCTAAACGGGGATAATACGTGATTTTCAAGAGCCGAGAGTGCTATTAAATAGTTTTTATGTAAAAATACTACAAATTAATCTCATTTCTAGTCTTAATTGAGAAGTTTGACTCAAAGTTAAATTTTCAGCCCTGATTGGCCTGAACTAGGCCCTATAAGAGCCGAATATCGAAAAAATATGGGGAAAACATGGTTCTCAAGAGTCGGGAGTAATATTACAAAGTTTCTAAGTACAATAGCTACAAATTAACCTTGTTTCTAGTTAAATTGGGAAATTTGACCAAAAGTCATATTTTCATCCCCGATTGGCCTAAACTAGGCCATAAAAGAGCCGAATAGGGTCCAAATGGGTAGAAAACATGATTCTCATGAGCCGATAGTGGTTTTACATAGTTTTTATGTTTAAATTCTACCAATTAACCTTATAAGAGCCAAACAGTCTAAATTGAAAATTTTGACCAAAAAAGTCAAACTTTCAGTCTCGATTAGCCGAACTAGGCCATATAAGAGCCGAATAGGGCCTAAACGGGAAAAAATATGGTTAAAGAGCTGTTAGGGGTATTATATAGTTTCTATGTACAAATATTACCGGTTAACCTTATTTCTAGCCGTAATTCTGAAGTTTGACCAAAAGTTAAATTTTCAACCCCGATTGGCCTGAAAATGGTCTTATATAAGAGCCAAATAGGGCCCAAACGGTAGGAAAACGTGACTTTTAAGAGTCGGGAGTAGTACTAAATAGTTATACTTTCAACTACTTCTAATTAACCTTATTTCTCGTCTTAAATAAGAAGTTTGACAAATTTTCAGCCTCTATTAGCCTGAACTAGGTGTTAGGCCGAATAGGAAAAAAACATAGAGAAAATGTGGTTCTCCAGAGACAGGTGTGGTATTACATTATTTCTATATACAAATACTACCATTTAACCTTATTTCTAGTCTTAATTAGGAAGTTCGACCCAACGTCAAACTTTCATCCCTGATTAGCCTGAAATAGGCCTACCTTATAAGGGCCAAAAAGGGCCCAATGGGGAGAAAATGTGATTTTCAAGATGCTGGAGGGATATTATGTGGTTTCTATGCACAAATACTACCAATTAACATTATGTCAAGTCTTAATTGGGAAGTTTGACTAAAGTCAAACTTTCAACCACAATTGGCCTGAAGTATGCCTCATAAAAGCCAAATAGGGAATAAACATGGGAAAACATGGTTTTCAAGAGCCGAGAATAGTATTACATAGTTTCTATATACAAATACTACCTAATAACCTTATTTCTAGTCTTAATTGGGAAGTTTTATCAAAAGTCAAATTTTCAGCCCCGATTTGCCTCAACTAGGCCTTATAAGAGCCGAATAGGGACTAAACATGGGAAAATGTGGTTTTCAAGAGCTGAGTGTAGTTTTACAAAATTTCTATGTACACTTATCACAAATTAACCTTATTTTTAGTCTTAATTGGAAAGTTTGACCAAAATCAAATTGTCATCCTCGATTAACCTGAATTAGGCCATATAAGTGCCGAATAAGGCCCAAACGGATAAACCCTCTCTTGTGTCATTTTGTATCCAAATAATAATAATTTTTATCTTGTTCGTCAAAGATTATTATTTCTTCTTTTTTGGGTCTATCGAAATTCCTTTGTTTAGATTCATAAGAAGTAGTAGATAAGCCATATAAGTGCCGAATAAGGCCCAAAAAAGGTAAAAAAATATATAGTTTTCATGTCGAGAGTGGTGTTACATAGTATTTATATATAAAAACTACCAATGGACCTTATTTCTAATCTTAATTGAGAAGTTTGACCAAAGGTCAAACATTCACTCCTGATTGGCCTGAATTAGGCCTTATAAGAGCCGAATAGGGCCTAAATAGAGAGAAAACTTGATTTTCATTGGCTGGGAGTGGTATTACATAGTTTCCATGTATAAATAATACCAATTACCCTTATTTTTAGCTTTAATTAGGGAGTTTGATCAAAAGTCAAACTTTCAGCCCCGATTGACTATGCCCCATAAAAGCCGAATAGTGAATAAACATGGAAAAATGTGGTTTTAAAGAACCGAGAGTAGTTTTACATAGTTTCTATGTACAAAAAACAAATTAAACTTGTTTCTAGTCTTAATTAGAAAGTTTGACCAAAAGTCAAGCTACCATGACCGATGGACCTGAATTAGGCCATATAAGAACATAGTCTCTATTTTCAAGAGCCGTGTGTGGTATTACGAAATTTCTATGTACAATTACTATTAAATAATCTTGTTTCTAATCTTAATTGAGAAGTTTTAGAAAAAGTCAAACTTTCAACCCCGATTGGCCTGAACTAGGCCTTATAAGAGTTGAATAGAGCCTAAATAGGGCAAAAAGTGACTTTCAAGAGCCGAGAGTGGTATTACATAATTTTTATATGCAAATATTATTAATTAAACTTATTTCTAGTCATAATTGGGAAGTTTGATCAACAGTTATACTTTAAGCCCTGATTGGACTAAGCTAGGCTTATAAGAGCCGAATAGGGAATAAACATGTGGAAAACGTGACTTTCAAGAGGGAGAGTAGTATTACATAGTTTTCAACAATTACTACTCTAATTTCCAATCATAATTAGCTTGAACTTGGGCATATAAGAGCAGAGTAAGGCCCAAACGAGTAGAAATTTTGGTTTCTATGTACAAACACCACCAATTAACCTTATTTCTCATTTTAATCAAGAAGTTTGATAAAAAATTAAACTTTTAGCCTAGATTGGCCAAAACTAGGCCCCATAAGAACCGAATAGGGCATAAATGAGAAGATAACGTTATTTCAAGAGCCGTGAGTGGTATCGCATAGTTTCTATTTACTATTACTAGAGACTATGTAATACTACATAAAACCTATTTAATAGCACTCTCGGCTCTTGAAAATCACGTATTATCCCTGTTTAGGCCCTATTTGGGGTCTTATAAAGCCTAATTCACGCCTCGGGCCTGAAAGTTTGACTTTTGCTCTAACTTCTCAATTAAGACTAGAAACAGAGTTAATTAATAGTAATAGTAAATAGAAACTATGCGATACCACTCACGGCTCTTGAAATAACGTTATCTTCTCATTTATGCCCTATTCGGTTCTTATGGGGCCTAGTTTTGGCCAATCTAGGCTAAAAGTTTAATTTTTTATCAAACTTCTTGATTAAAATGAGAAATAAGGTTAATTGGTGGTGTTTGTACATAGAAACCAAAATTTCTACTCGTTTGGGCCTTACTCTGCTCTTATATGCCCAAGTTCAAGCTAATTATGATTGGAAATTAGAGTAGTAATTGTTGAAAACTATGTAATACTACTCTCCCTCTTGAAAGTCACGTTTTCTCCCTGTTTAGAACCTATTCGGCTCTTATACTCACGGGGCTGAAAGTTTAACTTTTGGTCAAACTTTCCAATTAAGACTAGAAATAAGATTAATTTGTAGATTTATACACAAAAACTATGAAATATCAGTCACGGCCCTTAAAAGCCACGTTTTCTCGCCGTTTAGGCCCTATATTCGGCCCTTATATGGCCTAGTTCAGACCAATCGGGACTGAAAGTTTGACTTTTGGTCAATCTTCCCAATTAAGTCTAGAAATAAGGTTATTTAGTAGTATTTATACATCAAAACAATGTAATATTACTCTCGGCTCTTGGTAACCACTTTTTCTCCTTGTTTGGGCCCTATTCGGCTCTTACATTGCCTTGTTCAGGCCAATCAGGGATGAATGTTTAACTTTTTGTCAAACTTCCCAATTAAGGGTAGAACATGGTTAATTGATAGTAATTATACATAAGAAACTATGTAATACTATTCCTTACGCTTCAGAATCACGTTTTCCACATGTTTATTCCCTATTCGGCTCTTATAAGCCTAGCTTAGTCCAATCAGGGCTTAAAGTATAACTGTTGATCAAACTTCCCAATTATGACTAGAAATAAGTTTAATTAATAATATTTGTATATAAAAATTATGTAATACCACTCTCGGCTCTTGAAAGTCACTTTTTGCCCTATTTAGGCTCTATTCAACTCTTATAAGGCCTAGTTCAGGCCAATCGGGGTTGAAAGTTTGACTTTTTCTAAAACTTCTCAATTAAGACTAGAAACAAGATTATTTAATAGTAATTGTACATAGAAATTTCGTAATACCACACACGGCTCTTGAAAATTATGTTTTCTTTCATTTAGGCCCTATTCGGGTAATATAAGGCCTAGTTCAGGCAAATCAGAGCTGAAAGTTTGATTTTTGATCAAACTTCTCTTTTAAGAGTATAAATAAAATTAATTGATAGTATTTGTAATATAAAAATTATGTAAACCACTCCTGGCCCTTGAAAATCATATTTTCACCCAATTTAGGCCTTATTCAGCTCTGATAAGGCCCAGTTCAGATCAATCGGGGTTAAAAGTTTGATTATTTGTTAAACTTCTTAATTAAGACTTGAAATAACGTTAGTTAGTAGTATCTGCACATAAAAACTATGTAATACCACTCTCAGCTCATGAGAACCACATTTACTACCCATTTGCGCCCTTTTCTTCTCTTAGATAGCCTAGTTCAGGCCAATCGGGGATGAAAATTTGATTATTGGTTAAACCTCCCTATTAAGAGTAGAAACAAGGCTAATTTGTACTAATCGTACAAAAAACTCGGCTCTTGAAAATCACATTTTCCTCAAATTTGTTCCATATTCGGCTCTTATAGGTTCAAGCCAATCGGAGCTAAAAGTTTGGCCTTTAATCAAACTTCTCAAGTAAGACTAGAAATAAGGTACCACTCCCTGCCCTTAAAAATCATGGTTTCAACAGGATTAGGCCCTATTCAAATCTTATTTGGCCTCGTTCAGGCCAATCGGAGATGAAAGATTGACTTTTGGTCAAACTTTACAATTAAGACTTGAAACAAGGCTAATTATAAGGCCTAGCTCAGGCCAATCGGGGTTGACAATTTAACTTTTGGTCAAACCTCGTAAGTAAGACTAAAAAGAAGGTTAATTAGTAGTAATTGTACATAGAAACTATGCAATACTACACCCAGCCCTTGAAAATCACGTTTTCCCTCTGTTCGTCTCTTATAAGGCCTAGTCGGGCTAATCGGGGTTGACAATTTAACTTTTGGTCAAACCTCCCAATTAATACTAGAAAGAAGGTTAATTTGTAGTAATTTCAGATAGAATTTGTATAATACTAATCCCGGCTCTTGAAAACCATAGTTTCCTTTTGTTTTGGGCCCTATTCTGCTCTTATAGGCCTATTTCAGGCTAATCCGAGCTGAAAGTTTGAATTTTGGTCAAATTTGTCAATTAAGACTAGAACAAGGTTAATTAGTAGTAACTGTACATAAAAACTATGTAATATCAGTCCCGAATCTTGAAAATCATCTTTTCTCCCCGTTTTGGCCTAATTCGACTCTAATAAAGCCTAGTTCAGGCCATCAGGATTGAATGTTTGACTTTTAGTTAAACTCCCCAATGAAGACTTGAAAAAAGATTAATTAGTAGTAATTGTACGAAGAAACAATGAAATACCACACAAGGCACTTGAGAAACATGTTTTCTCCCCGTTTCGTCCCTATTCAGCTCTTTTTAAGACCTAGTTCAGGCCAACAGGGCTGAAAGATTAGATTTTGGTCAAACTTCCCTGCGAAGACAAGAAACAAGGTTAATTAATAGTAATTGCACATAGAAACAATGTAATACTACTCCACGCTCTTGAAAATCATATTTTTTTTCCTGTTTGGACCCCTATTCTACTCTTATAAAGCGTAATTTAGACCAATCAAGGTTGAAAGATTGGCTTTTGGTCAAACTTCCCAATTAAGACTTGAAAAAAGATTAATTAGTATTAATTGTACATAAAAATTATGCAGTACTACTCTCGGCTTTTGAAAACCATGTTTTCTCTCCGTTTGGGTCCTATTTGGCTCTTATAAGCCCTTGTTTAGGCCAATCATTGCTGAAAGTTTGATTTTAGTCAAACTTCCCATTTAAGACTAGAAATAATGTTAATTAATAATAATTGTACATAAAAACTATGTCATATTACTCTCGGCACTTGAAAACCACGTTTTCTCCTATTATGGACCCTATTCATATCTTATTATTAGACCTACTTCAGACCAATCAGGGCTAAAAGTTTGAATTTTGGTCAAACTTCTCAATTAACTCTAGAAATAAAGGTAATTAGTAGTAATTGTACAAAGAAACTAGGTAATATAACTACTGGATTTTAAAAATCGCATTTCCTTCCAGTTTTGGCCCTATTCGACCTTTCTAAGGCCTAGTTCAGGTCAATCAGGTCTGAAAATATGAGTTCTGGTCAAACTTCCTAACTAAGACTAGAAATAAGTTTAATTGATAGTATTTATACATAGAAACTATGTAATACCACTCTTGGCTCTTGAAATTTGCATTTTCTCTAGTTTAGGCCCTATTCAGTTCTTATAACATTTAGTTCAGGCCAAATCGGGGCTAAAAATTTGATTTTTGGTCAAACCTTCTAATTATGGCTAGAAATCAGTTTAATTAATAGTATTTGTATATCGATACTATGTAATATCTCTCCTGGCTCTTGAAAATCATGTTTCCTCCCCTTTTAGGCCCTATTTGACTCTTATACGGCATAGTTGAGGCCAATCGGGGATGAAAGTTTGTCTTTTGGTCAAACTTCCTATTTAAGACTAGAAACAAGGTTAATTATAGTAATCATATATAAAAATAATGTAATACAACTTCCATCTCTTGAAAATCACGTTTTCCCATGTTTACTCCCTATTCGGCTCTTATAAGGCATAGCTCAGGTCAATATGAGACTGAAAGTATAACTTTTGGTCAAACTTTTCAATTAAAACAAGAAATAAGGTTAATATATAGTTTTATTACATCGGAACTATGTAATACCTCTCCCGACTTTTAAGAACCACATTTTCTCCCCGTTTGGGCCCTATTCGTTTTTTATATGGCATAGTTCAGGCCAATCAGTGATGGAAGCTTGACTTTGGTCATATTTACTATTTATGACTAGAAATAAGGTTAACTGAAAGTATTTGTACATAAAAACTATTTAATACCACAACAGTTCTTGAAAATTATGTTTTCTTACTCTTTAGTCCCTCTTCAGCTCTTTAAGGCCTGGTGCAGACCAATCGAGGCTGAAAGTTTAACTTTTGGTCAAACTTTCCACTTAAGACTAGAAATAAGATTAATTGGTATTATTTGTACTTGAAAAGCATGTAATACTACATCCAGCACTTAAGATCACGTTTTCCCCGCGTTTGGGCCCCAATCGATACCTTGTTCAGGCCAATCACGGCTTAAAGTTTAACTTTTCGTCAGACTTCTCAATTAATATAAGAAATAAGGTTAATTGGAAGTAATTATACATAAAAACTATGTATTACTACTCCCGGCTCTTGAGAACCATGTTTTCTCCATATTTGTTCTTTATTCGGCTCAATATAATAAGGCCTCGTTTAGTCCTATCGGGGCTGAATGTTTGGCTTTCGGTCAAATTCTCACTTAAGACTAGAAATAAGATTAATTGATATTACTTGAACATAGAAACTATGTAATACCACTCACGGCTCTTGAAAACCACGTTTTCTTCCCATTTAGGCCTAATTCGGCTCTTATATAAGGTCTAGTTAAGACCAATCGGGGCTGAAAGTTTGACTTTTAGTTAAACTTTCCAGTTATGATTGGAAATAAGGTTAATTGGTATTATTTGTACATAAAAACTGTGTAATACCACTCCCGGCTCTTGAGAACCACGTTTTCTTCCCGTTTGGGCCCTAATTCGGCTTTTATATGGCCTAATTTAGGTTAATCGGGGATGAAAGTTTGACTTTTGGTCAAATTACCCAATTAATACTAGTAACAAGGTTAATTGGTAATAATTCTATACAAAAACTATGTCATACTATTCTCAGCTCTTGAGAATCATGTTTTCTCCCCGTCAAACCTCCCAATTAACACAAGAAAGAAGGTTAATTTGTAGTAATTTCAGATAGAATTTGTATAATACTACTCCTGGCTCTTGAAAACTATATTCCCTTTGTTTGGGCCCTACTCCGCTCTTATAAGGCCTATTTCAGGCTTATTCGGGCTGAAAGTATGAATTTGATCAAATTTGTCAATTAAGATAGAAACAAGGTTAATTAGTAGTAACTATACATAAAAACTGTGTAATATCAGTCCCGAATCTTGAAAATCACCTTTTCTCCCCGTTTTGGCCCTATTCGGCTCTAATAAAGCCTAGTTTAGGCCATTAGGATTAAATGTTTGACTTTTCATTAAACTCCCCAATGAAGACTTGAAAAAAGTTTAATTAGTAGTAATTGTACGAAGAAACAATGAAATACCACACAAGGCGCTTGAGAAACATGTTTTCTCCCCGTTTTGTCCCTATTCAGCTTTTTTAACACCTAGTTTGAGCCAACGGGGCTGAAATACTTAGTAGATTTTAGTCAAACTTCCCCGCAAAGACAAAAAACAAGGTTACTTAGTAGTAATTGCACATAGAAACTATGTAATACTACTCCACGCTCTTGAAAATCACGTTTTCTTTCTTATTTGGACCCTATTCGGCTCTTATCGAAACTATGTATTACCACTCAAGGTTTTTGAAAAGCATATTTTTCACCCTTTTTGGGCCTATTCTGTTATAAGACCTACTTCTGCGCAATCGGGGCTGATAGTTTGAATTTTGGTCAAACTTCCCAATTAAAACTAGAAATAAAGTTAATTGGTAGTATTTGTTAATAGAAACTATGTAATACCACTCCCGACTCTTGAGAACCACATTTTCTCCCTGTTTGGGCCTAATCCGTCATATTAGCCTAATTCAGGCCAATCAGGGATGAAAGTTTAACTTTGGTCAAACTTCCCAATTAAGACTAGAAATAAGGTTAAGTGGTAGAACTTTTACAAAGAAACTATGTAATACTATTATCGGCCCTTGAGAACTATATTTTTCCCATGTTTATTTCCTATTCGGCTCTTATAAGGCATAATTTAGGCTAATCGGGACTAAAAGTTTGGTTTTTGATCAAACTTCCCAATTAAGATAAAAAATAAGTTTAATTGATAGTATTTGTACATAGAAATTATGTAATTGAACTCCCAGCTCTTTAGAATTATGTTTACTCCCTGTTTAGGCCTTATTTGGCTTTTATAAAGCCTAGTGTAGGCCAGTCGGGCTAAAAGTTTGACTTTTGATCAAACTTCGCAATTAAGACTAGAAACAAGGTTAATTAGTAGTATTTATACATAGAAACTATGTAATTCCACTCAAGGTACTTGAAAACCTCGTTTTCTCCTTGATTAGCTATTCAGCACTTATAAGGCCTGCTTCAGACCAATCGGGGCTGAAATTTTGAATTTTTGGTCAAACTTCCTAATTAAGACTAGAAAGAGGTTTAATTGATACTATTTGTATATAGAAACTATGTGATACCACTCCTGGCTATTGAGGATCGCGTTTTCTCCCCCGTTTGGGCCCATCAGCTCTTATATGGCCTAGTTATGGCCGATCGGGGTTGAAAGTTTGACTTTTGGTCAAACTTCCCAATTAAAACTAGAAATACAGTTAAGTGATAGTAATTGTATATAGAAACTAAGCAATACCACACACGGATCTTGAGAATCATGTTTTTTCCCGTTTAGGCCCTATTCTGCTCTTATAATACCTGGATCAGACCAATCAAGATTGAAAGTTTGGCTTTTAGTCAAAATTTCTAATCAAGACTGGAAACAAGGTTAATTTATATTAATTGTATATAAAAACTATTTTATAATGCTTTTGGCTCTTGAAAATCACGTTTTTCCCATGTTTATTCCTTATTCAGCTCTGATAAGGCCTAGTTCAGGCCAATCGGGGCTAAAAGTTTGACTTTTAATTAATTTCCCAATTAAGAGTAGAAATAAGGTTAATTGGTGTTATTTGTGCATAGAAACTATGTAATACCACTCTCGCTTCTTAAGAACTATGTTTTCTCCCCCATTTGGGCCCTATTCGGCTTTTATGTGGCTTTGTTCAGGGCAATTAAGGATGAAAGTTTTGCTTTTGGTCAAACATCCCAATTAATACTAGAAACAAGATTAAGTGGTTGTAACTGTACATTAAAAAATTGTAATACTACAGCCGGCGCATGAGAACCATATTTTCCCTATGTTTCTTTCCTATAAGGCAAAGTTTAGACTAATCGAGGATGAAAAGTTTGGCTTTTAGTCAAACTTCTGAATCAAGACAAGAAATTAGTTTAATTGATATTATTTGTACATAGAAACTATGCAATAGCACTCCCGGCTTTTGAAAATCACGTTTTATCCCCGTTTAGGCCTTATTCGGCTTTTATAAGGCCTATTACAGGCCAAATTGGACTGAAAGTTTGACTTTTAATCGAAAACCATATTTTCTCCGCGTTTATGCCCTATTCGACTCTTATATGGCCTAGAGTTCAGCCCAATCGGGGCTGAAAGTTTGACTTTTGGTGAAACTTCTAATTTAAGACTAGTAATAAGTTTTATTGATAGTATCTATACATAGAAATTATGTAATACCACTCCCGACTCTTGAGAACCCCATTTTCTCCATGTTTGGGCCCTATCGATTCTTATATGCCTATTTCAAGCCAATCGAAGATGAAAGTTTGACTTGACTTTTGGTCAAACCTCTCAATTAAGACTAGAAACATGGTTAATTGGTAGTTATTGTAATTAGAAACTATATAATAATACTCCCGACTCTTGAGAGCCACGTTTTCTCCCTGTTTGGGCCCTACTCGGCTCTTATAAGGCCTAGTTAGCCAATCGACGCTAAAGTTTGATATTTCGTCAAACTTCTCAATTAATACTAAAAACAAGGTAAATTGGTAGATTTGTACATAGAAATTATGTAATACCACTCTCAACCTTGAAAATCACGTTTTCTCCCCATTTGCGCCCTATTCGGCTCCTTATAAAGCCTAGTTTAGGCTAATCAGGGTTAAAAGTTTGACTTTTAATCAAACTTCCCAATTAAAATTAGAAACAAGTTTAGTTAGCAGTAATTATACATTGAACTATGTAATACTACTCATGGCTCTTGAAAACTACATTTTCTCCCTATTTGGGCCCTATTCGGCTCTTATAAGGCTTAGTTCAGGCCAATCAGCTGAAAGTTTGACTTTTAGTCAAACTTCCTAATTACGACCAAAAACAAGGTTAATTGAAGTAGATGAAAATATAACTATGTAATACTACTCCAGGCTCTTAAAACTATGTTTTCTCCCTATTTAGGCCCTATTTGGCTCTTATTTAAGATAAGATTCAGGCCTATCGGTATTGAAAGTTTGACTTTTGGTCAAATCTCCCAATTAAGATTAGAAATAAGGTTAATTAGTATTGTTTGTACATAGCAACTATGTATTACCACTCCTGGCCATTACGAATATTTTTTTCTCCCAGTTAAAACCCTATTCGGCTCTTAATAGGCCTAATTTAGGCCTATCGGGACTGAAAGTTTGATTTTTGATCTGGGCTGAAAGTTTGACTTTTGGTCAAACTTCTCAATTAAAACTAGAAATAAGGTTAATTGGTAGTTTTTGTATATAGAAATTGTATAATACCATCCCGGCTTTAAGAACCATGTTTTTTTTCCCCATTTGGACCCTATTTAGCATTTATATGGCCTAGTTTAGGCCCTTTTCGGCTCTTTAAGCCTAGTGCGGTGAAGCTGAGAGTTTGACTTTTGGTCAAACTTCCCAATTAAGGCTAAAAATAGGGTTAATTTATATTATATGTAATTAAAAAGCATGTAATACTATTCCCGTATCATAAGAAACACGTTTTCTCCCTATTTGGGCCCTACTCAGCTTTCATAGGGCCTTGTTCAAGCCAAGCAGGGCTGAAAACTTGACTTTTGATCAAACTTCTTAATTAATGCTTGAAATAAGGTTAAATGGAAGTAATTGTACATAAAACTATGTATTACTACTCCCGGCACTTGAGATTCATGTTTTCTCCATGTTTGCTCCCTATTCAGCTTTCATAAGGCTTAGTTTAGTCCAATCGGGGCTGAAAGTTTGGCTTTTGGATAAACTTCTCAATCAAGACTAGAAACAGGATTAGATAGTAGTATTTATACATAGAAACTATATAATATCCCTTCCGGCTCTTAAAAATCATATTTTCTCCCCGTTTAGGCCCATTCAACTGTTATAAGGCCTAACCCAAGCCAATCGAGGCTGAAAGTTTGACTTTTGGTCAAACTTGCCAATTAAGAATAGAAACAAGATTAATTGGTAGTATTTATACATTAAAATGATGTAATACAACTCATGCTTCTTGAAAATCATGTTTTCTCTCTATTTAAGCTCATTCGTCTTTTACAAGACAGTTTAGACCAATCGGCGCTAAAAATTTGACTTTTGGACAAACTTTCAATTAAGACTTTCTATAAGGTTAACTGGTAGTATCTATATATAGAAACTATGTAATACCACTCTCGGCTTTTGAGAACCATGTTTTCTCCCCGCTTGGGCGGGTTGGCTCTTATATAGCTTACTTCAGGCCAATCACGGGTGAAAGTTTAACTTTTAGTCCATCTTCTTAATTAAGACTAGAAATAAGGTTAATTGATAGTAATTAAAAATATAAATTATGTAACACTACTCTCGGCTCTTGAGAACCACGTTTTCTCCCCGTGTCGGCCCTACTCGGCTCTTATATATAAGGCCTAGTTCAGGCCAATCGTCGAAAGTTTGACATTTTATCAAATTTCCTAATTAATACTGAAACAAGGTTAATTGGAAGTAATTGTATACAGAAACTATGTTACTACCGACTCTTAGAACTACTTCTCCCATCTTTGTTCCCTACTCGGCTCCTATAAGGCCTAGTTTAGGCCAATCGGGGCTGAAAGTTTGGCTTTTAGTCAAACTTTCCAATCAAGACTAGAAATAAATAGTATTGTACATGGAAACTATGTAACACTACTTTCAACTCTTGAGAATCAAGTTTTCCCCATGTTTGTTCACACTTTGACTCTTATAAGGCCTTGTTGAGCCCGATTAGGGTTGAAAGTTTGGCTTTTGGTCAAACTTTCAAATTAAAACTAGAAATAAGTTTAATTGATAGTATTTGTACATAAAAACTATGTAATACCACTCTCAGCTCTTGAAAATCTCATTTTCTCCCAGTTTAGGACCTATTTGACTTTTATATGGCCTCGTTCAAGTGATATTGGGCCTGAAAGTTTGACTTTTGGTCAAACCTTCCAATTAAGACTAGAAATAAGTTTACTTGATAGTATTTGTACATAGAAACAATGTAATACCACTCCGTCTCTTGAATATCACGTTTTCTCCCAGTTTAGGCCCTATTCGGCTCTTAAATGGCCTAATACTGGCCGATCGAGAATGAAAGTCAAACTTTCCATTTAAAACTAGAAACAATGTTAATTGGTAGTAATTTTACATAGAAACTGTGTAATACTACTCTTGTCTCTTGATAACCACGATTTCCCATATTTATTCCCTCTTCGACTCTTATAAGGCCTACTCAGGCCAATCAGGGCTAAAAGTTTGATTTTTTATTAAACTTCTAATTAAAACTAGAAAAAAGTTAATTGCTAGTATTTGTACGTAGAAACTATGTAATCCACTCCCAGCTCTCTAAAAACCACGATTTCCCCCCGTTCGGGCCATATTGGGCTTTTATGTGGCCTACTCAGGCCAATCAGGGATACAAGTTTGAGTTTTGGTCAAATTTACTAATTAAGACTAAAAAAAAGGTTAATTGATAGTATATGTACATAAAAATGATTAATACCACTCACGGCTCTTGAAAACCATGTTTTCTCCCTATTTAGACCCTTTTTAGCTCTTTAAGGCTTGTGCAGAGCAATTAAGGCCGAAAGTTTGACTTTTGGCCAAACTTCCCAATTAAGCCTAGAAATAGGGTTAATTGGTATTATTTGTAATAAGAAATCATGTAATACGCCACCCGTATCTTGAGAACCCCATTTTCCTCCCGTTTGGGCGCCACTCGGTTTTCATATAGGGCCTTGTCCGGGCCAATCAGGGCTGAATCTTTGACTTTTAGTCAAACTTCCCAATTAATACTAGAAATAAGGTTAATTGGAAGTAATTGTACATAGAAACTATGTATTACTACTCCCGGCTCTTGAGAACCACGTTTTCCCTATGTCTGTTCCTATTCAGCTCTTATAAGGTCTAGTTTAGTCCAATCGGGGATGAAAGTTTGGCTTTTGGTCAAACTTACAATTTAAGACTAGAAATAAGGTTAATTATAATATTTATATATAGAAACTATGTAATATCACTCATGACTCTTGAAAACCATGTTTTCTCCCCGTTTAGGCCCTATTTAGCTCTTAAAAGGACTTCGGGCATGAAAGTTTAACTTTTGGTCAAACTTCCAATCACGACTAGAATCAAGGTTAATTGAAATTAATTGTACATAGAAACTATGTAATACCACTCTCAGCTCTGGGAACCACGTTTTCTCCTCATTTTGGCCCTACATGGCTCTTATAAGGCCTGGCCAATTAGGGATGAAAATTTTAATTTTGGTCAAACTTCTCAGTTAAACTAGAAACAACGTTAATTGGAAGTAATTGTACATAAAAATAATGTAATACTACTCTCAACTCTGGAGAACCACGTTTCCCTTGTGTTTGTTCCCTATTCGGCTCTTATAAGATCTAGTTTAGTCCAATCGGGACTGAAAGTTTGGCTTTTGGTTAAACTACACAATTAAGATAAGAAATAAGTTTAATTGATAGTATTTATTCATAAAAACTATGCAATTACATTCCTGGCTCTTAAAAGTCACGTTTTCTTACCGTTTTGGCTCATTTGACTTTTATAAGCCAATCACAGCTGAAAGTTTGAGTTTTGGTAAAATCTGCCAATTAAGACAAGAAACTAAGTTAATTGATAGTATTTATACATAGAAACTATGTGATACCACTGACGGTTCTTAAAAATCATGTTTTCTCTTCATTTAGGCCCTATTCGGCTCTTATAAGGCCAAGTTCAGACCAATCAGGGCTGAAAATATGAGTTCCGGTCGAACTTTCTAACTAAGACTTGAAATAAGTTTAGTTGACAGTATTTGTACATAAAAACTATGTAATACCACTTTTGGCTCTTGAAAATCATATTTTCTCCCATTTAGGCCCTATTCAGCTCTTATAAGGCTCAGTTCAGGCCAAATCGGGGATGAAAATTTGACTTTTGGTCAAACCTTCCAATTCTGGCTAGAAATCAGTTTAATTAATAATATTTGTACATGATACTAATACCCCTCCGGGCTCTTGAAAATCATGTTTCCTCCCCTTTTAGGCCATATTCGACTCTTTTACGGCGTAGTTGAGGCCAATCGGGGTGAAAGTTTGTCTTTTGGTCAAACTTCCTATTTAAGACTAGAAACAAGATTAATTAGTAGTAATCATATATAAAAACAATGTAATACTACTTCCATCTCTTGAAAATCACGTTTTCCCATGTTTACTCCCTATTCAGCTCTTATAAGGCCTAGCTCTAGTCAATCAAGACTGGAAGTTTGACTTTTGGTCAAACTTTCTAATTAAAACTAGAAATAAGGTTAATTTATAGTTTTATTACATCGGAACTATGTAATACGACTGCCGACTCTTAAGAACCACATTTTCTCCCCGTTTGGGTTCTATTCGTTTTTTATATGTGGCAAAGTTCAGGCCAATCAGTGATGGAAGCTTGACTTTGGTCAAATTTACTATTTATGACTAGAAATAAGGTTAACTTAAAGTATTTGTTCATAAAAACTATTTAATACCACCACAGCTCTTGAAAATCATATTTTCTCCCTGTTTAGACCCTATTCAGTTCTTATAAGGCATAGTTATGTCTAATCGAGACTGAAAGATTGGTTTTTGGTCAAACTTTCCTATTAAGACTTGAAACTAGGTTAATTAGTAGTAATTGTATATTGAAACTATGCAGTAATACTCCCGACTCTTGAAAACCACGTTGACACCCTATTTAGGCCCTATTTGGCTCTTATAAGGCTTAGTTCAAGTCAATCGAGGCTAAAGGATTTGATGTTTGATCAAACTTCCAAATAAAGACTATAAATATGGTTAATTTTTATTCATTATATATTGAACTATGTAATACAACTCCCAATTCTTGAAAACCATGTTTTCCCTAGTTTGGGTCCAATTTGGCTCTTATTAAGGCCTGCTTCAGGCCAATCGGGGTTGATATTTAACTTTTGGTTAAACTTCCCAAATTAAGGCTAGAAACAAGATTAATTAGTAGTAATTATATATAGAAATTATGTAATACTACTCCAGTTCTTTAAAACCACGTTTCCCCTTGTTTGGGCCCTATTCAGCTCTTATAAGGCCTAGTTCAATCTAATAGTTTGACTTTTGATCAAACTTCTCAATTAAGACTAGAAATAAGGTTATTAGTAGTAATTATACATAGAAACTATGTAATACCACTCATGGCTCTTAAAAATCACATTTTCCCTTATTTGGGTCCTATTTAACTCTTATAAGGCCTAATTCAGGCCAATCGGGCTGAAAGTTTAACTTTTAGTCAAACTTCTCAATTAAGACTAGAAATAAGGTTAATTAGTAGTATTTGTGCATAAAACTATGTAATATCTCTACCAGCTCTTGAGAGCTAGTTTTCTCCCCGTTTGTGCCCATTCGGTTCTTATATGGCCTAATTCAGGCCAATCGGGGATGGGACTTTGACTTTTAATTAAATTTATCATTAAAATAAGAGACATGGTTAATTAGTAGTAATTTACTTAAAAACTATGTAATACTATTCATGGCTCTTGAAAACTATGTTTTCTCCTCGTTTATCCCTGTTCGGTTATTATGAGGCCTAGTTCAGGCCAACGGGGTTAAAACTTTGGTTTTTGATCAAACTTCCTAATTAAGAGTAGAAACAAGGTTAATTAATAGTAATTGTATATAGAATTATGTAATACCACTCACGGCCCTTGAAAATCAAGTTTTTTCTCTATTTAGGGGCCCTTCGGCTCTTATAAGGCCTAGTTAAGTCCAATCAGGGTTGAAATGTTGACTTTTCTTTAGACCACTTAATTAAGACTAGAAACAAGGTTAATTAGTAGTAATTATACGTAAAAAACTATGTAACACTACACACGGCCGCTGAAAACATGTTTTCTCCCCGTTTGGGCCCCATTCGCCTCTTATAAGGCCTATTTCATACCAATTCGGGCAGAAAGTTTGATTTTTGGTCAAACTACCTAATAAGGACTAGAAATAAGGTTAATTCATAGTAATTCTACATAAAAACTATGTAATAGTACCCCCTTCTCTTGAAAATTATGTTTTCCTCCTGTTTGTTCCCTATTCAGCTCTTATAAGACTTACTTTAGGCCAATTAAGGCTGAAAGTTTGACTCTTGGTCAAAATTTCAAATAAGATTAAAAACACTGAAGTTTTACTTTTGGTCAAACTTCTCAATTAAGATAAGAAATAAGGTTAATTTGTAGTAATTGTACCAAGAAACTATATAATATTATTCCTGATTCTTGAAACTTTGTTTTCTCCCTTTTTGGGCTCTCCTTTTAGTCAAACTTCCCAATTTAATTAGAAATAAAAATAATTAGTAGTAATTGAATTTAGAAACTATGTAATACTACTCCAGCCTCTTGAAAATTATGTTTTCTCCCCGTTTCGGCCCTATTCGACGCTTATAAGGCCTAGTTTAGGCAATCGGAGCTGAAAGTTTGACTTATTAAGACTAGAAACAATTAATTAGAAGTAATTGTAAATACTACTCCCAGCTCTTGAAAGCCACGTTTTCTTGCTGTTTGGGCCCTATTCGACTCTTATAAGGCGTGTTCAGTCTAATCGTAGCTGAAATTTTGACTTTTGGTCAAAATTTCCAATTAAGACTAAAAATAAGGTTAATTAGAAGTAATTGTATATAGAAACTATGTAATATTTCTCATGGCTCTAGAAAACCACATTCCCCCTATTTGGGCCGTATTTGGCTCTTATAAGTCTTAGTTCAGGCCAATTTGGGCTGAAAATTTGACTTTAGATCAAACTTTCCAATTAAGACAAGAAATAAAGTTTATAAGTAGTTGTATATAGAAACTATGTAATACTACTCTCGGCTCTTGAAAACTATGTTTTCTTCCTGTATAAGCCTTATTCGGCTCTAATAAGGCCTAGTTCATGCCAACCAGAGCTGAAAGTTTAACTTTTAGTTAAACTTCTCAATTAAGACTAGAAATAAGGTTAATTAGTGGTATTTGTACATAAAAACTTTGTAACACCACTCCCACCTCTTAAGAACCAATTTTCTCCCCGTTTGGGCCTTATTCTGTTCTTTGATGGCCTAGTTCAGGCCAATCGGGGATGAAAGTTTAACTTTTGATCAAATTTTCTAAGAAATAGGGTTAATTAGTAGTAATTTACTTAAAAATTATGTAATACTACCCTTGAAAACTATGTTTTCTCACCGTTTAGACCCTGTTCGGTTATTATAAGTCCTACTTCAAGCCAATGGGGTTGAAAGTTTGGGTTTTGGTCAAATTTCGCAATTAAGACTTGACACAAGGTTAATTAATAGTACTTGTATATAGAAACTATGAAATGCCACTCACGGCTCTTGAAAACAAATTTTTAACCCTTTTAGGCCCTCTTCGGCTCTTATAAGGCCGAGTTATAGCCAATCGGGGGTAAAATTTTGACTTTTGGTTAAACTTCCTAATTAAGACTAGAAAAAAGGTAAATTAGTAGTAATTTTATGTAAAAACTATGTAAATTACTCACAGCAATTGAAAAACATGTTTTCTTTCCATTTTGGCCCGATTCGCCTCGTATAAGGCCTAATTCAGGCCAATCTGGGTTGAAAGTTTGACTTTTTGTCAAACTCCTAAATAAGAACTAGAAATAAAGTTAATTCGTAGTAATTCTACATAGAAACTGCGTAATATTACTCTCGTCTCTTAAAAATCACATTTCCCCTTGTTTTTTTCCTTGTTCAGCTCTTACAAGGCATCGATCAGGCTAATCTGGGCTGGAAGTTTGACTTTCAGTCAAACTTTCCAATTAGGGACAGGAAAAAGATTAATTTGTATTTGTATATAGAAATAATATAATGTCACTCTCGGCTCTTGAGAATAAAGTTTTCTCCCTGTTTTGGCCCTATTTGGCTCTTATATGGCCTACTTCAGGCCATTCGGGGATTAAAGTTTGACTTTTGGTCAAACTTCCCAGTTAAGAATAGAAATAAATTTAATTGATAGTATTTGTACATAAACTATGTAATACAACTCCTCGTTCTTGAGAAACATACCTTCTCCCTGTTGTGGACCTATTCGGCTCTTATAAGGCCAGCTCAGGCTAATCGAGACTGAAAGTCACTTTTAGTCAAACTTCCTAATAAAGACCATAGAAATGAGGTAAAGCGGTGGTAATTGTCCATAGTAATTATGTAATACTACCCTTAACTTTTGAGAACCAAGTTTTCCCTATGTTTGTTCCAAAGGCTCTCATAAGCCTGTTTTAGGCCAAGCGGGGCTGAAAGTTTTACTTTTTTATCAAACTTCTCAATTAAGACTAAAAGTAAGTTTAATTTATATATTTACACATGGAAACTATGTAATTCCACTCCTGGCTCTTGAAATCATGTTTTCTCCTCGTTTAGGCCCTATTCTGCTCTTATAAGACCTAATTCTCGCTAATCGGGGCTGAAAGTTTGACTTGATTTTTGGTCAAACTTTCCAATTAAGATTAAAAAAAAGGTTAACTAGTCGTAATTGTATACAGAAACGATGTAATACCACTCACGACTCTTGAAAACCAAGTTTTCTCCTTGTTTTGGCCCTATTCGTCTCTTATGAGGCCTAGTTCACACCAACCAGGGCTGAAATTTTGACTTTTGGTCAAAGTTCCCAAATAAGATTAGAAATATCATTAATTAGTAATATTTGTATATAGAAACTATGTAATGCCATTTCCGGCTATTGAGAACCATATTTTCTATCCGTTTGGGCCCTACTCGGCTCTTATATGGCTGATTTCAGGCTAATCGGGGATGAATGATTGACTTTTAGTCAAACTTCATAATTAAGAGTAGACAAGGTTAATTGAAAGTAATTATACATAAAGTCTGTGTAATACTACTTTCGGCTCTTAAGAACCTCATTTTCTCCCTATTTGGGCCCTAATAGGCTTGTATAAGGCTTAGCTCAAGCCAATCAAGGCCGAAAGCTTGGCTTTTGGTCAAATTTCACAATTAAAACAAGATACAAGTTTAATTAATAGTAACTGTACATAAAAACTATGTGTTACTACTCCCGGTTCTTGAAAACCACACTTTCCCCATGTTCTTCCCTATTCGACTTTTATCAAGCCTAATTCAGGCCAATCGAGACCGAAAGTTTTATTTTTGGTCAAACTTCCCAATTAAGACTAGAAAAAAGCTTAATTGGTAGTAATTATAAATAAAAATAATCTAATACTACTCTCAGCTCTTGATAATCACGTTTTCTCCCCATTTGGGCTATACTCGGCTCTAATAAGGCTGAAGGCCAATCAGACTGAAAGTTTGACTTTTGATCAAACTTCCCAATTAATACTAGAAACAAAGTTAGTTGGAAGTGATTTAACATAAAAGCTATGTAATACTACTCCCAGCTCTTGAGAACTACGTTTTCCCCATGTTTGTTCTTAATTCGGCTCTTATAAGGCCTAGTTTAGGCCAATTGGGGCTGAAAGTTTGGCTTTTTGGTAAAACTTTCAAATTAAGACTATAAATTAGTTTAATTGATAGTTATTTTTATATAGAAACTATGTAATACCACTCTTGGCTCTTGAAAAGCACGTTTTCTCCTAGTTTAGGCCCTATTTATCTCTTATAAGGCCTTGTTCTGGCCAACAGGGGCTGAAAGTTTGACTTTATTTAAACTTTCCAATTAAGACTAGAAGTAAGGTTAATTGGCAGTATTTGTACATAAAAACTATGTAATACAACTCATAACTATTCACAACCATGTTTTCTCCCTGTTTGGGCCTTATTCGACTCTTATATGGCTTAGCTTAGGCCAATCAAGGATGAATGTTTAAATTTTGATTAAACTTCTCAATTGACACTAGAAACAAGGTCAATTGGAAGTAACTGTACATAGAAACTATGTAATACTACTCCCGGCTCTTGAAAATCACGTTTTATTCTTGTTCCGGTCCTACACGGCTTTTATAAGGCCTAGTGCAGTCAATCAGGGTTGAACCTTGGATTTTCGTCAAACTTCTCATTTAAGACTAAAAATAAGCTTAATCAGTAGTAATTGTACAAAGAAACTATGTAATGCCACTCTCAGCTCTTAAAAATCACATTTTCCCCATGTTTATTCTTTATTCGGATCTTATTAAGCCCAAATCTGCCCAAACGGGGCTGATGGTTTGTCTTTTGGTTAAACTTTCTAATTAAGGGTAGAAATAAGATTAGTTGGTAGTATTTGTATATAGAAATTATATAACACCACTCCCGGGTCTTAAGAAGCACGTTTTCTCCCCGTTTGGGCCCAATTCGGCTCTTATATGACCTAGTACAAATAAGGGCTGAAAGTTTGATTTTTGGTCAAACTTCCTAATTATTACTAGAAATTAAGTTAATTGATAGAATTTATATATTGAAACTATGTAATACCACTCCTGTCTCTTAAGAATGAAGTTTTCTTCCTGTTTGGGCCCTATTCGGCTCTTATATGCCCTTAAGAACAACGTTTTCTTTCTAGTTCAGGCCAATCGTAGATGAAAGTTTGACTTTTAATTAAATATACCAATTATGACTAGAAATAAGGTTAAGTGGCAATAATTATACATAAATATTATGTAATACTACTCCCGGACCTTGAGAGCCACGTTTTCCCCATGTTTGGGCCTTACTCGGCCTCTTATAAGGTTGAAAGTTTAGCTTTTGGTCGAACTTCCCAATTAAGACTAGAAATAAGTTTAATTGATAGATTTGTACATAGGAACTATGCAATATCACTCTCGGTTCTTGAAAATCATGTTTCCTCCCCATTTAGGCCCCTATTTGGCTCTTAAGGCCTATTTCAGGCTATTCGGGGCTGAAAGTTCGAATTGTGACCAAACTTCCCAATTAAGACTAAAAACAAGATAAATTGGTATTATTTACACATAGAAACTATTTAATAAGACTAGAAATAAATTTAATTTATAGTATTTGTGCTTAGAAAAAATGTAATACTACTGTTGACTCTTGAGAACCATATTTTCCCCATATTTGTTTCCTATCTGGCTCTTATAAGGCCTAATTAGGCCAAATCGGGCTGAAAGTTTGACTTTTGGTCAAACTTTCCAATTAAGACTAGAAATAACTTTAATTAATAGTATTTGTATATAAAAACTATGTAATACAACTCTCGGCTCTTGAAAAGGATATTTTCTCCCCGTTTGAGCCCTACTTGGCTTTTATAAGGCCTAGTTTAGGCCAATCAGGGCTGAAAGTTTAGTTTTTAGTCAAACTTCTCAATTAAGATTAGAAACAAGTTTAATTAGTAGTATTTGTATATAAAAAGTATGTAATACTACTTAGGCCCTTGAAGACCACGTTTTCACATCATTTGGACCCTACTCGGCTTTTATAAGACCTACTTCTGACCAATAGAGGCTGAAAGTTTGAATTTTAGTCAAACTTCATAATTTAGAGTACAAATAAGGCTAATAAATAGTAATTGCACATAGAAATTATGTAATACTACTACCGACTATTCAAAATCTTATTTTCTCTCCGTTTGGGCTCTATTCCGCTCTTATAAGGTGTAGTTCAGGCTAATCGAGACTGAACGCTTGACTTTTGTCTAAACTTTCTAATTAAGATTAGAAACAAGGTTAATAAGTAGTAATTGTATATAGAAACTATATAATACTACTCACGGCGCTTGAACCTCATGTTTCCCCCTTGTTTCTCTATTCGGCTCTTATACGGCCAAGTACAAGCCCCTGGCTGAGTTTGACTTTTGGTCAAACTTTCTAATTAAGACTAGAAATAAAGTTAATTAGTAGAAATTAGAAATAGAAACTATGTAATACTATTCCCGGCTCGTGAAAACCATGTTTTCCCCCTGTTTGGGCCCCAAACGGCTCTTATAAGATCTAATTTAAACCAATCGGGGTAGAAAGTTTGCCTTTTGGTAAAAATTTCCAATTAAGACCAGAAATAAAGTTAATTATTAGTATTCGTATATGGAAATAATGTACTACTACTCACAGATCTTGAAAACCACGTCTTCCCCCTGTTTGGGCCCTATTCAACTCTTATTGGGCCCAGTTCAAGTCAATCAAGGCTGAAATTTTGATTTTTGATCAAATTTTCAATTAAGATTTAATTATTGCATTTGTATATAAAAACTACGTAATACTATTTATGTCTCTTGAAAATCTTGTTTTCTTAACTTTTGGACCCTATTAAGCTCTTATAAGGCATAGTTAAGTCTAATCGAGACTGAAAGTTTAGTTTTTGGTCAAACTTCCCTATTAAGACTTGAAATTAGGTTAATTAGTAGTAATTGTATATTGAAACTATGCAGTAATACTCCCGACTCTTGAAAACTACGTTGTCACCCCATTTAGGCCCTATTTGGCTCTTATAAGACTTAGTTCAAGTTAATCGAGGCTGAAGGATTTGATTTTTGATCAAACTTCCCAATAAAGACTATAAATAAGGTTAATTTTTATTAATTATATATTGAACTATGTAATACTACTCCCAATTCTTGAAAACCATGTTTTACCTAATTTGGGTCCTATTTGGCTCTAATTAAGGCCTACTTCAGGCCAATCGGGGCTGATATTTAACTTTTGGTTAAACTTCCCAAATTATGACTAGAAACAAGGTTAATTAGTAGTAATTATATATAGAAACTATGTAATACTACTCCGATTCTTGAAAACCATGTTTGCCTTTATTTGGGCCCTATCCGGCTCTTATAAGGCCTAGTTCAGTCTAATAGTAACTGAAAATTTGACTTTTGATCAAACTTCTCAATTAAGACTAGAAATAAGGTTAATTAGTAGTAATTATACATAGAAACTATGTAATACCACTCATGGCTCTTAAAAATCACATTTCCCCTTGTTTAGGTCCTATTTAACTCTTATAAGGCCTAATTCAGGCCAATCGGGCTGAAAGTTTAACTTTTAGTCAAACTTCTCAATTAAGAGTAGAAATAAGATTAATTAGTAGTAATTATGTATAAAAACTATGTAATATCACTACCAGCTCTTGAGAGCCAGTTTTCTCCCCGTTTGGGCCTATTCGGCTCTCATACGGCCTAATTCAGGCCAATGGGGATGAGAGTTAGACTTTTGATCAAAATTTTCAATTAAAATGAGAAACATGCTTAATTAGTAGTAATTTACTTAAAAACTATGTAATACTACTCATGGCTCTTGAAAACTATATTTTCTCCCCATTTATCCTTGACCTAGTTCAGGCCAACGTGGTTAAAACTTTAGTTTTTTATCGAACTTTCTAATTAAGACTAGAAACAAGGTTAATTAATAGTAATTGTATATAGAAATTATGTAATACCACTCACGGCTTTTGAAAATCAAGTTTTTTCCCTATTTATGGGCCCTTCGGCTCTTATAAGGCCTAGTTTAGGCCAATCAGGGCTGAAATTTTAACTTTTTATTATACCTCTTAATTAAGACTAGAAACAAGGTTAATTAGTAGTAATTGTACGAAAAAACTATGTAACACTGCTCACGGCTGCTGAAAATCATGTTTTCTTCCCGTTTGGGCTCTACTCGTCTCTTACAAGGCCTAGTTCATACCAATTCAGGCTGAAAGTTTAATTTTTGGTCAAACTACCCAATAAGAATTAGAAATAAGGTTAATTCGTAGTAATTCTACATAGAAACTATGTAATACTACTCACATTTCTTGAAAATTATGTTTTTCCCCTGTTTGTTCCCTATACAACTCTTATAAGACTTACTTTAGGCCAATCAGGGTTGAAAGTTTGACTTTTGGTCAAAATTCCAAATAAGATTAAAAATACTGAAGTTTTTACTTTTGGTCAAACTTCTCAATTAAGATAACAAATAAGGTTAGTTTGTAGTAATTGTACCGAGAAACTATGTAATATTATTCCTGGTTCTTGAAAACCTTATTTTCTCCCTGTTTGGGCTCTACTTTTAGTCAAACTTCCCAATTAAATAAAAATAATTAGCAGTAATTGAATACAGAAACTATGTAATACTAATCTAGCCTCTTGAAAAATCATGTTTTCTCCCCATTTGGGCCCTATTCGATGCTTTTAAGGCCGAGTATAGGCAATCGGAGCTGAAAGTTTAACTTATTAAGACTAGAAATAATTAATTAGAAGTAATTGTATATAGAAACTATGTAATACTACTTACAGCTCTTGAAAACCACGTTTTCTCCCTGTTTGGGCGCTATTCGACTCTTATAAGGCGTGTTCAGTCTAATCGTGGCTGAAAGTTTGACTTTTGGTCAAACTTCCCAATTAAGACTAAAAATAATGTTAATTAGTAACAATTGTATATGGAAACTATGTAATATCTCTCATGGCTCCTGTGAACCCCATTTCCCCCTGTTTGGGTCGTATTTGGCTCTTAATAAGTCTTAGTTCAGGCTAATTTGGGCTGAAAATTTGACTTTTTATCAAACTTTTAAATTAAGACAAGAAACAAAGTTTATTAGTAGTTGTACATAAAAACTATGTAATACTACTCTCGGCTATTAAAAACTATGTTTTCTTTCCGATAAGAAATAGGGTTAATTAGTAGTAATTTACTTTAAAACTATGTAATACTACTCTTGAAAACTATGTTTTCTCTCCCGTTTAGACCCCGTTCGATTATTATGAGGCCTAGTTCTTACCAATAGGGTTGAAAGTTTGGCTTTTGGTCAAATTTCCCAATTAAGACTTGACTCAAGGTTAATTAATAATACATGTATATAGAAACTATGAAATGCCACTCACGACTCTTGAAAACAAATTTTTAACCCTTTGAGGCCGTTTTCGGCTCTTATAAGGCCGAGTTAGGGCCAATCGGGGCTGAAATTTTGACTTTTGGTTAACCTTCCTAATTAAGACTAGAAAAAAGGTAAATTAGTAGTAATTTTATGTAAAAACCATGTAAACTACTCACGACAGTTGAAAAATATGTTTCTCCCCATTTGGGCCGGATTTGCCTCTTATAAGGCCTAGTTCAAGGCCAATCTGGGCTGAAAATTTGACTTTTGGCTAAACACCCAAATAAGAACTAGAAATAAAGTTAATTCGTAGTAATTCTATATAGAAACTATGAAATACTACTCCCGTCTGTTGAAAACCATTATGAAATACCACTCTTGGCTCTTGAGAATAAAGTTTTCTCCCTGTTTTGGCCTTATTTGGTTCTTATATGGCCTACTTCAGGCCATTCGGGGATGAAAATTTGACATTTGGTCAAACTTCCTAGTTAAGACTAGAAATAAATTTAATTGATACTATTTGTACATAAACTATGTAATACAACTCCTGACTCTTGAGAAACATACTTTCTCCCTGTTGTGGACCTATTCGGCTTTTATAAGGCCTAGCCCAGGCTAATCGGGACTGAAAGTCACTTTTAGTCAAACTTCCCAATAAAGACCATAGAAATGAGGTTAAGTGGTAGTAATTATCCATAGTAAATATGTAATACTACTCTTAACTCTTGAGAACCATGTTTTCCCCATGTTTGTTCCCTATTCGGCTCTTATAAGCCTGGTTTAGGCCAAGCGGGGCTGGAAGTTTTACTTTTAATCAAACTTCTCAGTTAAGACAAAAAGTAAGTTTAATTTATATATTTGCGCATGGAAACGATATAATTCCACTCCTGTCTCTTGAAATCATATTTTCTTCTCGTTTAGGCCCTATTCTGCTCTTATAAGGCCTAATTCTCGCTAATCGGAGCTGAAAGTTTGACTTGAATTTTGGTCAAACTTTCCAATTAAGAATAGAAAAAGGTTAATTAGTCATAAATTATATATAGAAACGATGTAATACCACTCACGACTCTTGAAAACTAAGTTTTCTCCCCGTTTTGGCCCTATTTGGCTCTTATAAGGCCTAGTTCAAACGAACCGGGGCTGAAAGTTTGACTTTTGGTCAAAGTTTCCAATTAAGATTAGAAATATTATTAATTGGTAGTATTTGTATATAGAAACTATGTAATACCATTTTTGACTATTGAGAACCATATTTTCTATCCGTTTGGGCCCTACTCAGCTCTTATATGGCCGATTTCAGGGCAATCGGGGATGAATGATTGACTTTTGGTCAAGCTTCATAATTAAGACTAAAAACAAGGTTAATTGAAAGTAATTATATATAAAATCTGTGTAATACTAATCTCGGCTCTTAAGAACCACGTTTTCTCCCTATTTGAGCCCTAATGGACTCGTATAAGGCTTAGCTCAAGCCAATCGGGCCGAAAATTTGGCTTTTGATCAAATTTCACAATTAAAACTAGATACAAGTTTAATTGCTATACATAAAAAACTATGTGTTAATACTCCCGATTCTTGAAAATCACACTTTCACCATGTTTTTTCCCTATTCGGCTTTTATCAGGCCTATCAGGCCAATCGGGGTCGAAAGTTTGACTTTTGGTCAAACTTCCCAATTAAGACTAGAAAAAATCTTAATTGGTAGTAATTATACACATAAACAATCTAATACTACTCTCGGCTCTTAAGAATCACATTTTCTCCCCATTTGGGCGATACTCAGACTGTAAGTTTGACTTTTGGTCAAACTTCCCAATTAATTGGTTGGAAGTAATTGAACATAAAAGTTAGGTAATACTACTCCCAGTTCTTGAGAATCACGTTTTTCCCATGTTTGTTCTTAATTCGGCTCTTATAAGGCCTAGTTTAGGCCAATCGGGGCTGAAAGTTTGGCTTATTGGAAAAACTTTCAAATTAAGACTATAAATTAGTTTAATTGATAGCTATTTTTATATAGAAACTATGTAATACCACTCTCGGCTTTTGAAAATCAAGTTTTCTCCCAGTTTAGGCCCTATTCGGCTCTTGAGAATAAAGTTTTCTCCCTATTTTGGCCCTATTCGACTCCTTTAAGGCCTAGTTCTGGCTAATCGGGGCTGAAAGTTTGACTTTAGTCAAACTTTCCAATTAAAACTAGAAGTAAGGTTAATTTGTAGCATTTGTATATAGAAACTATGTAATACAACTCATGGCTATTGACAACCATGTTTTCTCCCTGTTTGGGCCTTATTCGACTCTTATATGGCTTAGCTCAGGCCAATCAAGGATGAATGTTTGAATTTTGGTCAAACTTCTCAATTGACACTAGAAACAAGGTTAATTGGAAGTAACTGTACATAGTATGTAATACTACTCCCGGCTCTTGAAAACCACGTTTTATTCTTGTTCGGGCCCTACACGGCTCTTATAAGGCCTAGTTCAGTCAATCAGGATTGAACCTTGGTTTTTAGTCAAACTTCTCATTTAAGACTAAAAACAAGCTTAATTAGTAGTAATTGTACATAGAAACTATATAATGCCGCTATCAGCTCTTGGAAATCATTTTTTCCCCATGTTTATTCTTTATTCGGCTCTTATAAGGCCCAAATAAGCCAAATCGGGGCTGAAGGTTGGTCTTTTGGTCAAAATTTCTAATTAAGACTAGAAATAAAATTAGTTGGTAGTATTTGTACATAAAAATTATGTAATACCACTCCCGGGTCTTAAGAACCACGTTTTCACCCTGTTTGGGCCCTATTCGCTCTTATATGGCTTAGTTCAAACCAATCAGGGCTGAAAGTTTGATTTTTAATCAAACTTCCTAATTATTACTAGAAATTAGGTTAATTGATAGAATTTAAATATTGAAACTATGTAATACCACTCCTGTCTCTTAAGAACGAAGTTTTCTTCCTGTTTGAGCCCTATTCGGCTCCTATATGCCCTTAAAAATAATGTTTTCTTCCTATTTCAGGCCAATCGTGGATGAAAGTTTGACTTTTAGTTAAATATACCAATTATGACTAGAAATAAGGTTAAGTGGTAGTAATTATACATAAACATTATGTAATACTACTCCCGGATCGTGAGAACCACGTTTTCCCTATGTTTGGGCCTAACTCGGCTCTTATAAGGTATAGTTTGACCCATCAAGATTGAAGTTTGGATTTTAATCAAACTTCCCAATTAAGACTAGAAATAAGTTTAATTGATAGTATTTGTACATAGAAACTATGTAATACCACTCTCGGCTCTTGAAAATCATGTCCCCCCCCCCCGTTTAGGCCCATATTTGGTTCTTAAGGCCTATTTCAGGCTATTCGGGGTTGAAAGTTTGAATTGTGACCAAACTTCCCAATTAAGACTAAAAACAAGGTAAATAGATATTATTTATACAAAGAAAATTTTTAATAAGATTCGCGGCTCTCGAAAACCACATTTTCTCCCTGTTTAAAATCTATTTGGCCCTTACAACGCCTAGTTCAAACTAGTTGGGGCTGAAAGTTTGACTTTTGATCAATCTTCTCTATTAAGACTATAAAGAAGGTTAATTGATAGTATTTGTATATAGAAAGTATGTAATACCACAACCGGATCTTGATAACCATGTTTTCTCCCCGTTTGTGTCCTATTGGGCTCTTATATGGCCTAATTTAGGCCAATCAGGGATGAAAACTTAACTTTTTGATAAAACTTTCTAATTAAGGCGAGAAACAAGGTTAATTGGTAGTAATTGTATATAAAAATTATATAATAATACTCTCGACTCTTGAGAACCACATTTTCTCCCCTTTAAGCCTTACTCGGCTCTTATAAAGCCTAATTCAGGCCATTCAGGGGCGAAAGTTTGACTTTTTATTAAACTTTCCAATTAATACTAGAAACAAAGTTAATTGAAAGTAATTGTACATATAAACTATGTAATACTGCTCGTGACTCCTGAGAACCAATTTTCCCCAATGTTTGTTTCCTATTCGGCTCATATAAGGCCAAGTTTAGGCTAATCAGGGCTGAATTTTGGCTTTGGTTAAACTTCCCAATTAAGACTAGAAATAAATTTAATTGATAGTATTTGTGTAAAGAAACAATATAATACTACTGCTGACTCTTGAGAACCACATTTTCCCATATTTCTTTCCTATTCGGCTCTTAGTTAGGCCAAATCTGGCTGAAAGTTTGACTTTTCATCAAGCTTTCCAATTAAGACTAGAAATAACTTTAATTAATAGTATTTGTATATAGAAACTATGTAATACTACTCTTGGCTCTTGAAAACAATATTTTCTCCCCGTTTAAGCCCTACTTGGCTCTTATAAAGCCTAGTTTAGGCCAATCAGGGCTTAAAGTATGATTTTTAGTCAAACTTTTCAATTAAGATTAGAAACAAGTTTAATTAGTAGTATTTGTATATTAAAACTATGTAATACTATTTAGGCCTTTGAAGACCATGTTTTCATATCATTTGGACCCTACTCGGCTTTTATAAGACTTAGTTCTGACCAATAGAGGTGAATTTTAGTCAAATTTCATAATTAAGAGTACAAATAAGGCTAATTAATAGTGATTGCACACAGAAACTATATAATACTACTATCGACTATTCAAAATCTTATTTTCTCCCTGTTTGGGCTCTATTCCGCTCTTATAAGGTCTAGTTCAGGCTAATCGAGGCTGAAAGCTTGACTTTTATCCATACTTTCTAATTAAGATTAGAAACAATGTTAATAAGTAGTAATTGTATATAGAAACTATGTAATAGTACTCACAGCTCTTGAACCCCATGTTTTCCCCTCGTTTCTCTATTCGGCTCATATAGGCCTAGTACATGCCAATCGGGGCTGAAAGTTTGACTTTTGGTCAAACTTTCTAATTAAGACTATAAATAAAGTTAATTAGTAGAAATTAGAAATAGAAACTATGTAATACTTTTCCCGGCTCCTGAAAACCATAATTTTCCCCTGTTTGGGCCCCAATCGGCTCTTATAAGATCTAATTCAGACCAATCGGGGCAGAAATTTTGCCTTTTGGTAAAAATTCCCAATTAAGACCAGAAGTAAAGTTAATTATTAGTATTCGTATATAGAAATAATGTAATACTACTCACAAATCTTGAAAACCATGTCTTCCCCCTGTTTGGGCCCTATTCGGCTCTATAGGGCCTAGTTCAAGTCAATCAAGGCTGAAATTTTGACTTTTGATCAAATTTCCATTTAAAACTTAAAAAAAAGATTAATTTATTGCATTTGTATATAAAAACTACGTAATACTACTTACGATTCTTGAAAATCATGTTTTCTTAACTTTTGGACCCTATTTAGCTCTTATAAGGCATAGTTAAGTCTAATCGTGACTGAAAGATTAGTTTTTGGTCAAACTTTCCTATTAAGACTTGAAACTAGGTTAATTAATAGTGATTGTATCTTGAAACTATGCAGCAATACTCCCGACTCCTGAAAACCACGTGTCACCCCATTTAGGCCCTATTTGGCTCTTATAAGGCATAGTTTGAGTTAATCGAGGCTAAAGGATTTGATTTTTGATTAAATTTCCCAATAAAGACTATAAATAAGGTTTATTTTATTAATTACATATAGAACTATGTAATACAACTCCCAATTCTTGAAAATCATGTTTTCCCCAATTTGGGTCCTATTTTGCTCTTATTAAGGCCTACTTCAGGCCAATCAGGGCTGATATTTAACTTTTGGTTAAACTTCCCAAATTAAGACTAGAATTAAGGTTAATTAATAGTAATTATATACATAAACTATGTAATACTGCTTCCGGTTCTTAAAAATCACGTTTTCCCTTGTTTAGGCCCTATTTAGCTCGTATAAGTCCTTATTCAGTCTAATAGGGACTGAAAGTTTGACTATTGATCAAACTTCTCAATTAAGACTAGAAATATGGTTAATTAGTAGTAATTATACATAGAAACTATGTAATACCATCTACAGCAATTGAAAACCATGTTTGAAATCACCTAGAGGGGGTGAATACCTGACTAGCTAATCTAATGATGAATTAATGCAGAATTAAAACTATTTATGCAAGCTAAAAATTCTTATGCTAAACACACCAAGTATAACACAAGAGTGTAGCCGAATTCCCGGTAAATGGCTCTGGACTATCTCCTCAAGATTCCTCTAGATAAGAGTTGAGGTGCCGCTATGGCTCTCTTGATTGAATACAAGTGTAAGCAAACAAACCCAAGCATATAACAATTTGAGCACACGATATATCAAGCATATAAAGAGATAAGCAGTGTAAGCATGCAAGATATAAACACAAGTGAGAGATAGAGAGAGCAATCGCAAACACAGGAGATTTGTTTCGAGGTTCGAGCACCCTTGCTCTACATCCCCGCCTTCAACACTATGAAGGATTTCCACTAAAATTGATCTCACCGGATCACTTGGTGCTGCAACACCTACAACGAGTTCACACTAGAACTTCTTGGACTCACTAGTCCCTCTCTTGTTCCCGCAAGAACTACACACCGCAAGCACACAAGCTTGCCGAGGCCGTACCTCTACACCGAGCTCTCACTAGAACTTGAAATAACACGAACTCGCAAGTCCGCCTCCTCAAATATAAGAATAAACACTTGGTGATCTAAACACTTTGATCACCTAAAAATACTCTCATAACAACTCTCCTATAGGATTGATATAGCAATGGAAAGCTCAAGTATGTGTGAGAAAAACTAGGATTGATTTGTGGTGAAAGACTCGAGACATCTCTTTTTCAAAACACTCTTGAAAAACTCTCCTTTTGATATTAAAGTATTTGGCTCTAAAACAAGTGGAGATAAACACTTAAAAGTGTAGGAAAAACTATCTTGAAAAGTTACTTAAAATCTTGTAGAAAACTAACTCAAGGTAACCCCAATTTATAGGCTTCCAAAATCTAGCCATTGGGATCCAAATCAGCAGCTGATGCTGCTGTCGGTTGACCGCCCGGTCGACCGGCCAACGGTCAGATTTTTGACCGTTGTGCCAGCGGTCGACTGGCCGGTCAACCGTGGCCTGGATACAGAGAGCAAAAGCTCTCTTCCGGTCTACCGCCCGGTCGACCGGGGCCAGATCTAGAGAGCAGAACTCTCTGGACCGGGTCGGTCGACCAGTCCTCTAGCCAAACAAGGTCATGCACGTTTGTGCACGTCGGTCTACCGCCCGGTTGATCGACCTCTGGATTGGTCGACCGTGCGGTCGACCGGCAGAAGGCTAGAAAAACATTTTTAGGGATTAAAAACTCGATCTTTTTCCTTTAATAAAATCCCATAAATTCTACAAAAATAAGTTCAATAATATACTTTGATATACAAACATTTTGATAAAAATCAAAACATATTTCAAACATTTTGAACTATTTTGTAATATGGAAGTTTTGCCTTAAACAAAAATCTGTATTTTTCAAAAACGATTTTTCCAAATTGAAAACCGATTTTTCCAAAACTCCTTTAAATACAAAAATAAGATATTCTAAACACTTTTAAAGCTTAGTGTGTATGGATAGGATCCACTACACATATATGGTGAAATATTTATGTTTTTGACAATAAGCTCTAAAATAAGTTTTGATAAAACACATTTATATTTTGAGGCTTAAAAACCAAAACGGTATTTTTCTAAAACAAAAACTCTTTCGTGAAAACACATATAAATTGTGTGAGTGTATATGAACTAGAGCAATCCACCAACTAATCTATCCTTTACTTTTTATTTAAAAATAAAATCTTGACACTTACAAACATGACACAAGTCTTCTTGGAAATCTTCTCTTGAAGGTCTTCTTCTCTTTCTTGACTTGGTCCAAACCTTGATCCAATGAGCTAAACTCCTCTTGAATTACTTGATGCAATCTTGATGCGTGAGCTCTTGAATTAACTTGTGCTAGCTCCAAAACTTGACTTCAAATCCTTTGTTGAAGCTAAACACCAACTAAGATCTTGATCAAATATCTGAGACTAATTAAACAAAAAATCATTAGTATTATAACTACATGAGTTAATCATCATCAAAACTAGAGTGATGGGCCTTTCGGCCAACAATGTTTTTTCCCCGTTTAGCCCTATTCGCCTCTTATAGGTCCTAGTATTTTAGTCAAACTTCCCAAATAAGACGAGAAACAAGCTTAATTAGAAATAATTATACATAGAAACTACGTAACACTACTCCTGGTTCTTGAATACCATATTTTCTCCCTATTTGAGCCTATACAGCTTTTATATGACCTAGTTAAGACCGGTCGGGGCTGAAAATTTAACTTTTGATTAAACTTTCCAATTAAGACTAGAAAAAAGGTTAATTAGCAGTAATTGTATATAGAAACTATGTAATACTACTTCTAGTTCTTGAAAATGACATTTTCAACCAATTTGGACCCTATTCTGCCCTTATTATAAGTATTACTCCAGGCCAATCGAGGCTGAAAGTATAGCTTTTGAATAAACTTCTGAATTAAGACTAGAATTAAGGTTAATTTTGTAGTAATTATACATAGAAAATTTGCCATACTATTCCCGGCTCTTGAAAACTATATTTTCTCCCAATTTAGGCCATATTCAGCTCTAATTCGGGCCAATCAGGGCTGAAGGTTTGACTTTTAATCAAACTACCCATATGAGATAAAAACAAGTTTAATTAGTAATAATTGTTCGTAGAAACTATGTAATATTACTCTCGGCTCTTGAAAACTATGTTTTCTTTCTGTTTGTTTCCTATTTGACTCTTATAAGCACAATTTTGGCCAACCGGGCTGAAAGTTTGCCTTTTTGTTAAACTCTGTAATCAAAACTAGAAATAAGATCAATTAGCAGTAATTATATATAAAAACTATGTAACAAACCCTCGGCTCTTGAAAACCATATTATCTGCTATTTTGGACCCTATTCGGCTCTCATAAGGCCTAATTCAGGTCAAACGAGGCAGAAAGTTTGACTATTGGTCAAACTTCCTAATTAAGACTAGAAATAATGTTTATTCGTCGTATTTGTATATAGAAACTATGTAATACTACTCCTAGCACTTGAAAACTATATTTTCTTCCGGTTTAGGCCCTATTTGGCCCTTATAAGGCCTAGTTCAATCCAATCGAGGATGAAAGTTTGATTTTTGGTAAAAATTTCTAATTTAAACTAGAAATGAGATTAATTAGTAGTATTTATAAATTGAAACTATTTAATACTACTTTTGGCTCGTGAAAACTATATTTTCTCCCCATTTGGGCACTATTTGGCTTTTGTAAGACCAAGTTCAGGCCAAATCAAGGCTGAAAGTTTGACTTTTGGTCAATCTTTCCAATTAAGATTAGAAGTGAGGTTAATTAATTATACATAAAAACTTTGTAATACTACTCCCTGGTATTGAAAATCACATTTTCCCCCAGTTTGTTCCTTATTTGGCTCTTATAAGGCCTAGCTCAGCTTAATCGGAGCTGATACTAACTTGTAGTTAAACTTCCCAAATAAAACTAAAAATAAAGTTTACTAATTGTAATTGTATATAGAAACTATGTAATACTACTTTTGGCTCTTGAAAATCACATTTTCTCCCTTTTCTGACCCTATTCGACTCTTATATAAGGCCTATTAAGACCAATCGGGGCTAGGAGTTTAGTTTTTTGTCAACTTTCAATTAAGACAAGAAATTAGGTTAATTATAGTAATTGTACGTAAAAACTATGTAATACAACTGATGGCTCTTGAAAATAACTTTTTCCTCTAGTTAGGCCCTATTCGGCTCTTTATAAGGCCTTCGGGCCCCGAGGCTGAAAGTTTGACTTTTGGTCAAACTTCCAAGTTACGTCTAAAAACAAGGTTCATTAGTAGATTTGTACATAGAAACTATGTGATACTACTACCGGCTCTTGAGAGCCATATTTTCTCCTTATTTGGGCCCTACTCGGCTCTAATAAGTTCTGGTTCAGGTCAATCAGAGCAGAAAGTTTGACTTTTGGTCAAACTTTCTAATTAAGACTCGAAATAAGGTTAATTAGTAGTAATCAGGCTTGTTTGCACCTTATTCGACTTTTATAAAGCCTAATTCAGACTAATCGGGACTAAAAGTTTGACTTTTGAACTAACTTCCTAATTAAGACTAGAAATAACGTTTAATTGTAGTTTTTGTACATAGAAACAATGTAATATCACTTATGGATCTTAAAAACCAAGTTTTCTCCCTGTCTGGGCCCTATTCGGCTTTTATAGGTTATATAGTTCAAGCTAATCGAAAGTTTGACTTTTATCCAAACTTTCGAATTAAGACTAGCAACAAGTTTAATTAGTAATAATTATACATAGAAACTATGTGATACTACTCTCGGCTACTGAAAATCATGTTTTCTCCTTGTTTGGACCCTATCTGCTCTTATAAGTCCTAGTTAAGGTAATTCAGGGCTGAAAGTTTGACTTTTGATCAAATTTCCCAATTAAAACTAGAAACAAGGTTAATTAGTAGTAATTATATATAGAAACTATGTAATTCTATTCCTGGTACTTAAAAAACCATGTTTTTGTCCCTTTTGAGCCCGGTTCGGCTTTTATAAAGTTCAGGTTAATCGGGGCTAAAAGTTTGACTTTTTATCAAACTTCTCAATTAAAACTAGAAACAATCTAATCAGTAGTAATTGTACATGAAAACTTTGTAATACTACTCTCAGCTCTTGAAAAATCATGTTTTCCCCTTTTGGACCCTATTTGTCGCTTATAAGGCTAGTTCACAATCAGGTTGAAAGTTTGGCTTTTAGTCATACTTCCCAATTAAAACTGGAAATAAGGTTAATCAGTAGTATTTGTACATAAAAACTTAATACAATTTCCGACTCTTGAAAAACTCGTTTTCTCCCAGTTTAGGCTCTGTTCGGCTCTAATAAAGCCTAGTTCGGCCCAATCGGGGTCAAAGGTTTAACTTTTGATTAAACTACCATATTATGACCAGAAATAAGGTTAATTAGTAAGTACTGTACATAGAAACTATGTAATTTTAGTCCCTGCTCTAACCACATTTTCTCCCCATTTGTTCCCTATTTGGCTCTTATAAGACACAATTCAGGCCAATGGGGACTGAAAATTTGACTTTTGTTAAACTTTGCAATTAAGACTAAAAATAAGATTAATCAGTAATAATTGTGCATAAAAACCATGTTATGTATAACTTCCGTCTCTTGAAAACCATGTTTTCTCCCCGTTTGTTTCCTATTTGGCTTTTATAATGCACAATTCAGGCCAATTAGGATTGAAAATTTGACTATTGCTTAAACTTACAATTAAGACTATAAAGAAAGTTAATTTTTGGTAATTGTACATAGAAACTATGTAATACTACTCTCAGCTCTTAAAAACCAAATTTTCGTCTGACTCTGGGCCCTATTCGGCTCCTGTAAGGCCTAGGTAGGGCTAATCAGGTCTGACAGTTTGACTTTTCGTCAAACTTACCAACTAAGACAAGAATCTAGGTTAATGAGTAGTGATCGTACATCAAAACTATGCAATATTATTCTCGGCCCTTGAAAATCATGTTTCCGCTGGGCCATATTCAGCTCTTATAAGGCCTAGTCAGGCCAATCGGGACTGAAGGTTTGACTATTAGTGAAACTTTCTAATTAAGACAAGAAAAAATGTTTATTTATAATATTTGGATATAAAAATTATGTAATAGCACTCACGGCTCTTGAAAACAAAGCTTTCTCCCCGTTTGGGTTATATTCGGCTCTTATAAAGCCTAGTTCAGACAAATCGGGGCTGCAAGTTTTACTTTTGGTCGAACTTCCCAATTAAGACTAGAAATAAGTTTAATTAGTAGTAATTGTACATAAAAATTATGTAATACTACTCCCGGATCTTGAAAACCACGTTTCCCCCAGTTTGGACCCAATTTTGACTCTTAATAAGGCCTAGTTCAGACCAATAGGAGCTGAAAGTTTGCCTTTTGGTCAACTTTTCCAATTAAGAATAGAAACAGAGTTAATTAGTAGTAATTATAAAAAGAAACTATGTAATGCTACTCTTCGCTCTTAAAAATCATGTTTCTACTGTTTTGGACCCATTCGTCTCTTATAAGGCCTTGTAAACTACATTTTCTCCTTGTTTGGGCCCTATTTTACTCTTATAAGGCCAAGTTCAGGCCAAGCGGGGCTGAGAGTTTGACTTTTATTCGAACTTTCAAATTAGGAGTAGAAAAGAGGTTAATTAGTAGTAATTATATGTAGAAACTATGTAACACCACTCTCGGCTCATGAGTACCACGTTTTCTATTCGTTTGGAGCCTTTTAGCTTTTATATTGCCTTGTTCAGGCCAATCAAGGATGAAACTTTAGCGCTTGGTCAAACTTCCTAATTAAGACTAGAAATAAGGTAAATTGGTAGTACTTGTACATAGAAACTATGTAATACCAATCCTGGCTCTTAAAAATCTTGTTTTCTCCATATTTAAGCCCTATATAGCTCTTATAAGGCCTAGTTCGGGCTAATGGGGCTGAAAGTATGTCTTTTGGTCAAACATTCTAATTAACACTAAAAATAAGGTTAATTAATTAATTGTACATAGAAACTACGTAATACCACTCGCGACTCTTGAAAACCAAGTTTTCTTTCCATTTAGGCCATATTCGGTTCATATGTGGCCTAGTGCAGGACAATCAGGGCTGAAAGTTTGACTTTTTGTCAAACTTCCTAATTAAGATAAGAAAATAAGGTTAGTTAGCAGAATTTGTACATAAAAACTACGTAATACCTCTCCCTGCCCTTAAAAAATTATGTTTGTCTCCTGTTTAGGCCCTTTCGGCTTTTATAAGGCCTAGTACAAGCCAATCGGGACTGAAAGTTTGACTTTTAGTTAAACTTCCAGTTAAGACTTGAAATAAGGTTAATTGGAAGTATTTGAATGTAGAAACTATGTACCAGCACTCTCGGCTCGTGAGAACCATATTTCTAACCGTTTGGGCCCCATTCGGCTCTTATATGACCCGGTTCAGGCCAATCGAGGATGAAAATTTGACTTTTGTTCAAATTTCCCAATTGAAACTAGAAACAAAGTTAGTTTATAGTAATTACATGAAAACTATGTAATATTACTCCAGGCTCTTGAAAACCACATTTTCCCTATGTACATTATCTTCGGCTCTTATAAGGCTTAGGCCAACAGGGCTGAATGTTTGATTTTTTGTCAAACTTTCAATTAAGAGTAAAAATAAGGGTAATTAGTAGTATTTGTACATAGAAACTATATAATACCACTTCCAAACCTTGAAAATCATGTTTTCACTACGTTTAGGCCCTATTCGCCTTTTATTTATCCTAGTTCAGGCAAATCGGGGATGAAAGATTGACTTTTGATCAAACTTTTCAATTAAAACTAGAAACAAGGCTAATTAGTAATAATTGTACATAGAAACTATGTAATATTTTTGAAAATCAAACTATGTAATATTTCTGATTCTTGAAAATCATATTTTTCTTAATTTTATTCTATATTTGGCTTTTATAAGGCCTAGTTCAGATCAATCGGGGCTGAAAGTTTGACTTTTGATCAAACATCCCAATTAAGACTAGAAATAAGTTCAATTGGTAGATTGTACATAGAAACTATGTAATACCACTCCAACTCTTGAAAATCATGTTTTCTCCCCATTTAGGCCCTATTCGGCTCTTATAAGGCCTATTCTGGCCAATCGGGGTTAAAAGTTTGACTTTTGGTCAAATTCCTAATTTAGACTCAAAATATAGTTAATTTATAGAATTTCTATATAGAAACTAGGTAATGCCACTCCAGGCTCTTGAAAATCATGTTTTCTCCTTATTTGGGTCCTATTCGGCTCTTATAAGGCCTAGTTTAGGTCAATCGGGATTAAAAGTTTGACTTTTGGTCAAACTTCTGAATTAAGACTAGAAGTAAGGTTAATTGGTAGTATTTATACAGAGAAACAATGTAAAACCATACTTGGCTTTTAAGAACCACGTTCGACTCTTATAGTGAAGGCCAATCATGGATAGATTTGTTGTCAAACTTCCAAATTAAGACTAAGAATAAGGTAAATAGAAAGTAATTGTACAAAGAAACTACGTAATACTACTTCAGTTTTTGAGAACCACGTTTTCCCTATGTTTTTTTTCCTGTTTGGCTCTTACAAGGCCTAGTCAGGCCAATCAGGGCTAAAAGTTTGACTTTTGGTCAAACCTCGCAATTAAGACCAGAAACAAGATAAATAAGAAGTAGTTAAAAATAAAACTATGTAAATACTATTCCATGCCCTTAAAACCATGTTTTCCCTTGCTGGGCCCTTTTTGGCTCTTTTATAATGCCAAGTTCAAGCCAATCAATGTTGAAAGTTTGACTTTTTTTTCAAACTTCTCAATTAAGACTAGAAATAAGATTAATTAGTAATGTTTACATATAGAAACTATGTAATAACACTCCCGACTCTTGAGAACAATTTGTTCTTCTCGTTTGGGTCGTTCTCGGTTCTTATAAGACCTAATTGAAGACAATCGGGGCGGAAAGTTTGACTTTTGATCTAACTTCTCAATTAAGACTAGAAATAAGGTTAATTGGTAGTGTTTGTACATAGAAACTATGTAATACCACTCTCGACTCTTGGAAATCACGTTTTCTCCCTATTTTGGCCCTATTCGGCTCTTATAAGGCCTAGTTTAGGCCAATTTGGGCTGAAAGCTTGATTTTTTGTCAAGCTTCTCAATTAAGACTAGAAATTGGGAAAAATGCCACTTCATGGTGAAATCTGGGATTATCTTAGGGTACATTGTTTCAGAGAGAGGTATAGAGGTTGATAAAGCTAAGGTAAAACTAATCCCAATAAGGTTAATTAATAGTAATTGCACATTGATAATACTTAATACCACTCACGGCTCTTGAAAACCATATTTTCTTCTCGTTTAGGCCCTATTCGGCTCTTTTATATAGGGCTAGTTCGGCTAATCGAGGCTAAAAGTTTGATTTTTAGTTAAACTTCTAAATTAAAACTAGAAATAAGGATAAATGGTAGTATTTATACATAGAAACTATATAACACCACTCTCGAATATGAGAACCATATTCTACCCATTTGGCCCTACTCGGCCTGAAAATGGCCTAGTTCTGGCCAATCAGGAATGAAAGTTTGACTTTTGGTCAAACTTCCCAATTAAAACTAGAAACAAAGTTAATTTGTAGTAATTGAATATAAAAACTATGTAATACTACTCCCGGCACTTGAAAATCATGTTTTCCCCATATTTGCTCCCTATTCGGCTCTTATAACGTCTTGTTCAGGCCAATTGGGGCTGAAAGTTCGGCTTTTGTTCAAAGTATAAATTAAGACTAAAAACAAGGTTAATTGGCATTATTTGTACATAGAGACTATGTAATTCTACTCTCGGCCAATGAAAATCTTGTTTTCTCCATATTTAGGCCCTATTTGGTTCTTATAAGGCCTAGTTTGGCCAATCAGGGGTTAAAATTTGACTTTTGGTCAAACATCCCAATAAGACTAAAAATAAAGTTAATTTATAGTATTTTACATAAACACTATGTAACTTTATTTTCAGCTCATGAAAATCACGTTTTCTTCCCGTTTGAGCCCTATTCGGCTCTTATATGGCCTAATTGAGGTCCATCGGTCATGGTAGCTTGACTTTTGGTCAAACTTTCTAATTAAAACTAGAAACAAGTTTAATTGTAGTTGTTGTACATAGAAACTATGTAAAACTACTCTCGGTTCTTTAAAACCACATTTTTCCATGTTTATTCACCATTCGGCTTTTATGGGGCATAGTTCAGGCCAATCGGGACTGAAAGTTTGACTTTTGATCAAACTCCCTAATTAAAACTAAAAATAAGGGTAATTGGTATTATTTATACATGGAAACTATGTAATACCACTCCCAGCCAATGAAAATCAAGTTTTATCTCTATTTAGGCCCTATTTGGCTCTTATAAGGCCTAATTTAGGCCAATCAGGAGTGAATGTTTGACCTTTGGTCAAACTTCTCAATTAAGATTAGAAATAAGGTCCATTGGTAGTTTTTTATATATAAATACTATGTAACACCACTCTCGACATGAAAACTATATATTTTTTTTACCTTTTTTGGGCCTTATTCGGCACTTATATGACTTATCTACTACTTCTTATGAATCTAAACAAAGGAATTTCGATAGACCCAAAAAAGAAGAAATAGTAATCTTTGACGAACAAGATAAAAATCATTATTATTTTGATACAAAATGACACAAGAGAGGGTTTATCCGTTTGGGCCTTATTCGGCACTTATATGGCCTAATTCAGGTTAATCGAGGATGACAATTTGATTTTGGTCAAACTTTCCAATTAAGACTAAAAATAAGGTTAATTTATGATAGTTGTACATAGAAATTTTGTAAAACTACAGTCAGCTCTTGAAAATCACATTTTCCCATGTTTAATCTCTATTCGGCTCTTATAAGGCCTAGTTGAGGCAAATCGGGGCTGAAAGTTTGACTTTTGATAAAACTTCCCAATTAAGACTAGAAATAAGGTTATTAGGTAGTATTTGTATATAGAAACTATGTAATACTATTCTCGGCTCTTGAAAACCATGTTTTCCCATGTTTATTCCCTATTTGGCTTTTATGAGGCATACTTCAGGCCAATTGTGGTTGAAAGTTTGACTTTAGTCAAACTTCTCAATTAAGACTTGACATAATGTTAATTGGTAGTATTTGTGCATAGAAACCACATAATATCCCTCCAGCATCTTGAAAATCACATTTTCTCCCCATTGGGCCCTTTTTGGCCCTTGTAAGGTAGGCCTATTTTAGGCTAATCAGGGATGAAAGTTTGACGTTGGTCGAACTTCCTAATTAAGACTAGAAATAAGGTTAAATGGTAGTATTTGTATTTAGAAATAATGTAATACCACTCCTGTCTCTGGAGAACCACATTTTCTCCATGTTTTTTTCCTATTCGGCCTAACACCTAGTTCAGGCTAATAGAGGCTGACAATTTGTCAAACATCCTATTTAAGACGAGAAACAAGGTTAATTAGAAGTAGTTGAAAGTATAATAACTATGTAGTGCTACTCCCGACTCTTAAAAATCACGTTTTCCTACCGTTTGGGCCCTATTTGGCTCTTATATAAGACCATTTTCAGGCCAATCGGGGTTGAAAATTTAACTTTTAGTCAAACTTCAGAATTACGGCTAGAAATAAGGTTAACCGGTAATATTTGTACATAGAAACTATATAATACCCCTAACGGCTCTTTATAACCATATTTTCTTCCCGTTTAGGCCCTATTCGGCTCTTATATGGCCTAGTTCGGCTAATCGAGACTGAAAGTTTGACTTTTGGTCAAAATTTTCAATTTAGACTGTTTGGCTCTTCTAAGGTTAATTGGTAGAATTTAAGCATAAAAACTATGTAACACCACTGTCGGTCATGAGAATCATGTTTTCTACCCATTTGGGCCCTATTCTGCTCTTTTATGGCCTAGTTCAGGCCAATCGGGGATGCAAATTTGATTTTTGGTTAAATTTCCCAATTTAACTAGAAACAAGGTTAATTTGTAGCTATTGTACTTAAAAACTTTGTAATATTACTCCCGACTCTTGAGAACCATGTTTTCCCAATATTTTTTCGCTATTCGGCTCTTATAGGGCCTAGTTCAGGCCAATCAGAGCTGAAAATTTAACTTTGAGTCAAACTTCTCAATTAAGACTAAAATGAGATTAATTGGTAGTATTTTTACATAAAAATTATTTAATAGCACTCTCGGCTCTTGAAAATCACGTATTATCCTCGTTTAGGCCCTATTTGGGTCTTATAAAGCCTGGTTCAGGCCTCGGGGCTGAAAGTTTAATTTTTGCTTAAACTTCTCAATTAAGATTAGAAACAAAGTTAATTAATAGTAATAGTAAATAGAAACTACGTAATACCACTCACGGCTCTTGAAATCACGTTATTTTCTCGTTTATGCCCTATTCGGTTCTTATGGGGCCTAGTTTGGCTAATCAAGGCTAAAAGTTTGATTTTTGATCAAACTTCTTGATTAAGATGAGAAATAAGGTTAATTGGTGGTGTTTGTACATAGAAACCATAATTTCTACCTGTTTGGGCCTTACTCTGCTCTTATATGGCCAAGTTCAGGCTAATTATGATTGGAAATAAGAGTAGTAATTGTTTATATAAACTATGTAACACTACTCTCGTCTCTTAAAGGTCACATTTTCTCCCTGTTTGGAACCTATTCGGCTCCTATACTCTCAGGGCTGAAAGTTTAACTTTTGGTCAAACTTCTCAATTAAGACTAGAAATAAGGTTAATTTGTAGATTTATACATAAAAACTATGTAATATCAGTCACGGCCCTTAAAAGCAACGTTTTCTCCCCGTTTAGGCGCTATTCGGCCCTTATATGGCCTAGTTCAGACCAATCGGGACTGAAAGTTTGACTTTTAGATAATCTTCCCAATTGAGTCTAGAAATAAGGTTAATTAGTAATATTTATACATCAAAACAATGTAATATCACTCTCGGCTCTTGATAACCTTTTTTCTCCTTGTTTGGGCCATACTCTTACATTGCCTTGTTCAGGCCAATCAGGGATGAATGTTTAACGTTTTGTCAAACTTCCCAATTAAGGGTAGAACAATGTTAATTGGTAGTAATTATACATAAGAAACTATGTAAAACTATTCCTTACCCTTGAGAATCACGTTTTCCACATGTTTGTTCCCTATTCGGCTGTTATAAGGCTTAGCTTAGTCCAATATGGGCTTAAAGTATGACGTTGATCAAACTTCCCAATAAGGACTAGAAATAGTCCAATCAGTCTAATCAGACCTAGTTTAGGACTAGAAATAAGTTTAGTTGATAATATTTGCATATAAAATTATGTAATACCACTTTCGGCTCTTGAAAGTCACTTTTCGCCCTATTTAGGCCCTATTCAACTCTTATAAGGCCTAGTTCAGGCCAATCGGGGTTGAAAGTTTGACTTTTGTTAAAACTTCTCAATTAAGACTACAAATCAGGTTATTGAATAGTAATTATACATAGAAACTTCGTAATACCACACACGGCTCTTGAAATTATGTTTTCTTTCATTTAGGCCCTATTCGGGTTATATATGGCCTACTTCAGGCCAATCAGGGCTGAAAATTTGACTTTTGATTAAACTTCTCAATTAAGAGTATAAATAAAGTTAATTGATAGTATTTGTAATATAAAAATTATGTAAACCACTCCTGGCCCTTGAAAATCATATTTTCACCCAATTCAGCCCTTATTTAGCTCTGATAAGGCCTAGTTCAGGCCAATCGGGGTTAAAAGTTTATTTTTTGGTTAAATTTCCCAATTAAGACTTGAAATAATGTTAGTTAGTAGTATCTGCACATAGAAACTATGTAATACCACTCTCAACTCATGAGAACCACATTTACTACTCATTTGCGCCCTTTTTGGCTCTTATATAACCTAGTTCAGGCCAGTTGGGGATGAAAATTTAATTTTTGGTCAAACCTTCCTATTAAGAGTAGAAACAAGGCTAATTTGTACTAATGGTACAAAAAAATCGGCTCTTGAACTCAAATTTGATCCATATTCGGCACTTATAAGGTTCAAGCCAATCGGAGCTAAAAGTTTGGCTTTTGATCAAACTTCCCAAGTAAGACTAGAAATAAGGTACAACTCCCTGCCCTTACAAATCTTGTTTTCAACAGGATTAGGTCCTATTCAAATCTTATTTAGCCTACTTCAGGCCAATCGGGGATGAAAGATTGACTTTTGGTCAAACTTCCCAATTAAGACTTGAAACAAGGCTAATTAGTAGTAAATATACATAACTATGTAATACTACTCCCCGCTATTGAAAATCTTGTTTTCCCCATGTTTACTCCCTAATCAACTTTTATAAAGCATGAAGTTTCACTTTTGGTCAAACTTCCCAACTAAGAATAGAAATAAGGTTAATTGGTAGTATTTGAACATAGAAACTACATAACACAACTCTAAGCTCTTAAAATCACAGTTTCTCCTCGTTTGGGCCTTACTCGGCTCTTATAAGGCCCAGTTTCAGGCTAATTAGGGTCGAAAGTTTGACTTTTGGTCAAACTTCCTAATTAAGACTTGAAATAATATTAAGTAATTGTACATAGAAACTATGTAATACCACTCCCGACTCTTGAGCTATGTTTTCTCCGCGTTTGGGCCCTATTAGGCTCTTATAGATCAGGCTAATTGAGGATGAGAGTTTGGACCTTATTTTCTCCCCGTTTGGCCCTATTCAACTAATACATGACCTAGTTCAGGCCAATAATGGCTGAAAATTTTACTTTTGGCCAAAATTCCTAATTAAGACTAGAAATAAGGGTATTAGTAGAAATTGTACATAGAAACTAAATAATACTACTCCTGGCTCTTGAAAATCACGTTTTTCTCCACGTTTGGGCCCTACTCGACTTTTATAAAGCCTACTTCATGCCAATCGGGGCTGAAAGTTTAATTTTTATCAAACTTCCCAATTAGGACTAGAAATAAGGTTAATTAGTAGAATTGTACATAGAAACCATGTAATACTACACCCAGCTCTTGAAAATCACGTTTCACTAATGTTTTGGCCCTATTCGTCTCTTATAAGGCCTAGTTCAGGCCAATCGGAGTTGACAATTTAACTTTTGCTCAAACCTCGCAAGTAAGACTAGAAAGTTGGTTAATTAGTAGAAATTGTACATAAAAACTATGTAATACTACACCCAGCCCTTTAAAATCATGTTTTCCCTCTGTTTGGGCCCTATTCGTCTCGTGTAAGGCCTAATTCAGGCCAATCGGGGTTGACAATTTAACTTTTGGTCAAACCTACCAATAAACACTAGAATCTTGAAAATTACATTTTCTTCCTGTTTTGGTCCTATTCGGCTCTAATAAAGCCTAGTTCAGGCCATCAGGATTGAATGTTTGACTTTTGGTTAAACTCCCCAAAGAAGACTTGAAAAAAGATTAATTAGTAGTAATTGTATGAAGAAATAATGAAATACCACACAAGGCACTTGAGAAACTTGTTTTCTCCCCGTTTCGTCCCTATTCAGCTCTTTTAAGACCAGATTAGGCCAACGGGGCTGAAAGATTAGATTTTGGTCAAACTTCCCTATAAAGACAAGAAACAAGGTTAATTAGTAGTAATTGCACATAAAAACTAATATTACCCCCACGCTCTTGAAAATCACGTTTTTTTTTCCTTGTTTGAACCCTATTCGGCTCTTATAAAGCCTAACTTAGACGAATCAAGGTTGAAAGATTCGCTTTTGGTCAAACTTCCCAATTAAGACTTGAAAAAAGGTTAATTAGTGTTAAAGGTACATAAAAATTAGCAGTACTACTCTCGGCTTTTGAAAACCATATTTTTCTCCCCGTTTGGGTCCTATTCGGCTCTTATAAGTCTTAGTTTAGGCCAATCATTGCTGAAAGTTTGATTTTAGTCAAACTTCCTAATTAAAAGTAGAAATAATGTTAATTAATAGTAATTGTATATAAAAACTATGTCATATTACTCTCGGCACTTGAAAACCACATTTTCTCCTATTTTGGACCCAATTCATATCTTATTATAAGACCTACTTCAGACCAATCGGGGTTGAAAGTTTGAATTTTAGTCAAACTTCTCAATTAACATTAGAAATAAAGGTAAGTATTAATTGTACAAAGAAACTATATAATACAACTCCCAGCTTTTAAAAATCAATTTCCTCTCAGTTTTAGCCCAATTCGACTTTGCTAAGGCCTATTTCAGGCCAATCAGGGCTGAAAATATGAGTTCTGGTCAAACTTCCTAATTAAGACTAGAATAAGTTTAGTTGACAGTATTTGTACATAAAAACTATGTAATACCAATCTTGTCTCTTGAAAATCGCATTTTCTCCTGTTTAGGTCCTATTCAGCTCTTATAAGGCTTAATTCAGGCCAAATCGGGGCTGAAAATTTGACTTTTGGTCAAATCTTCCAATTATGGCTAGAAATCAGTTTAATTAATAGTATTTGTACATCGATACTATGTAATACCCCTCCTGGCTCTTGAAAATCATGTTTCCTCCCCTTTTAGGCCATATTCGACTCTTATACGGCGTAGTTGAGGCCAATCGGGGATGAAAGTTTGTCTTTTAGTCAAACTTCCTATTTAAGACTAGAAACAAGGTTAATTTGTATTAATCATATATAAAAAAATGTAATACTACTTCCATCTCTTGAAAATCACATTTTCCCATGTTACTTCCTATTCGGCATTTATAAAACCTAGCTCAGGTCAATCGAGACTGGAAGTTTGACTTTTAGTCAAACTTTCCAATTAAAACTAGAAATAAGGTTAATTTATAGTTTTATTACATCGGAATTATGTAATACCACTCCCGACTCTTAAGAACCACATTTTCTCCCCGTATGGGCCCTATTCGTTTTTTATATGGCATAGTTCAGGCCAATCAGTGATGGAAGCTTGACTTTGGTCAAATTTACTATTTATGATTAGAAATAAGGTTAACTGGAAGTATTTGTATATAAAAACTATTTAATACCACCACGGCTCTTGAAAATCATGTTTTCTCCCTGTTTAGTCCCTCTTCGGCTCTTTAAGACCTTGTGCAGACCAATCGAGGTTGAAAGTTTAACTTTTGGTCAAACTTTCCACTTAAGACTAGAAATAAGGTTAATTGGTATTATTTGTACTTGGAAAGCATGTAATACTATATTCAGCTCTTAAGAATCACGTTTTCCCCGCGTTTGGGCCCTAATCGACACTTATAAGGCCTTGTTCAGGCCAATCACGGCTAAGAGTTTGACTTTTGACCAAACTTCCTAATTAATACAAGAAAAAAGGTTAATTGGAAGTAATTATAGATAAAAACTATGTATTACTACTCCCAGCTCTTGAGAACCATGTTTTTTCATGTTTGTTCTTTATTTGGCTCTAATAAGGCCTCATTTAGTCCTACTGGCGCTGAATGTTTGGCTTTCGGTCAAATTCTCACTTAAGATTAGAAATAAGGTTAATTGATATTATTTGAACATAGGAACTATGTATTACCACTCACGACTCTTTAAAATCAAGTTTTCTTCCCGTTTAGGCCTAATTCGGCTCTTATATAAGGTCTAGTTAAGACCAATCAGGGCTGAAAGTTTGACTTTTAGTTAAACTTTCCAGTTATGATTGGAAATAAGGTTAATTGGTAGTATTTGTACATAAAAACTGTGTAATACCACTCCCGGCTCTTGAGAACCACGTTTTCTTCCCGTTTGGGCCCTAATTCGGCTTTTATATGGCCTAGCTCAGGTCAATCAGGGATGACAGTTTGACTTTTGGTCAAATTGCCCAATTAAGACTAGTAACAAGGTTAATTGGTAGTAATTCTATATAAAAACTATGTTATACTATTCTCAGCTCTTGAGAATCATATTTTCTCCCCGTTTATGCCCTAACTCAGCTCTTATATAGCCTAGTTCAGGCCAATCAGGGCTGAAAATTTGAATTTTGGTCTTATTTCCCAATTAATAATAGAAACAAGGTTAACTAAAAGTAATTATATATAGAAACTAGGTAATATTACTACCGACTCTTGAGAACCACGTTTTTCACATATTTGTTTTCTACTCACCTCTTATAAAGCCTAGTTTAGGCCAATTGAGGCTGAAAGTTTGGTTTTTAGTCAAACATCCCAATTAAGACTAGAAATAAGGAAAACTAGTAGAATTTGTACACATAAACTATTTAACACCACTCTCGGCTCATGAGAACCACATTTTCCACCTATTTTGACCCTATTTGTCTCTTATATGGCCTAGTTCAGGCCAATCGGGGATGACAATTTGACTTTTGATCAAACTTTCTAATTATGACTTGAAACATGGTTAATTTATAGTAATTGTACATAGAAACTATATAATACTACTCCCGGCTCTTGGAAACCATATTTTTCCTATGTTTGTTCCCTATTTGGCTCTTATAAGGCGTTGTTCAGGCCAATTGGGGCTGAAAGTTTGACTTTTAATAAAACTTCTCAATTAAGACTAGAATAAAGGTAAATTGGTTGTGTTTGTACGTAAAATTATGTAATATCACTCCCAGCCTATGAAATTCACATTTTCTCTCTGTTTAGGCCCGATTCGGCTCTTATATGGCCTAGTTAGGCCAATCGGGGCTGAAGTTTGACTTTTGATTGAATTTCCCAATTAAGATTAGAACAAAGTTTATTAGAATAATTATACAAAGAAACTATGTAATACCACCCACAGCTATTGTAAACTACATTTTCTACCCGTTTGGGCCCTGTTCAGCTCTTATAAGGCCAAGTTCAGGCCAATCGGGGCTGAGAGTTTGACTCTTATTCGAACTTTCAAATTAAGAGTAATTATATGTAGAAACTATGTAACACTACTCTCGGCTCATGAGAACCACATTTTCTACTCGTTCGGAGCCTTTTGGCTTTTATATTGCCTTGGTCAGGCTAATCAAGGATGAAACTTTAGAGTTTAGTTAAACTTCCTAATTAAGACTAGAAATAAGATAAATTGGTAGTACTTGTATATATAACTATGTAATACCAATCCTGGCTCTTGAAAATCTTGTTTTCTCCATGTTTAAGCCCTATTTAGCTCTTATAAGGCGTAGTTCGGGCCAATCAGGGCTGAAAGTATGACTTTTGGTTAAACATTCTAATTAACACTATAAATAAGGTTAATTAATATTAATTGTACATAGAAACTAGGTAATATCACTTGCGACTCTTAAAAACCACGTTTTCTTCCCATTTAGGCCATATTTGGCTCATATGTGGCCTAGTGCAGGACAATCAGGGCTGAAAGTTTGACTTTTAGTCAAACTTCCCAATTAAGACAAAAAATAAGGTTACTTAGCAGAATTTATATATAAAAACTATGTAATACCACTCCCTGCTCTTAAAAAATCATGTTTGTTCCCTGTTTAGGCCCTTTCGGGTTTATAAGGCCTAGTATAAGCCAATCGGGACTGAAAGTTTGACTTTTAATTAAACTTTCTAATTAAGACTTGAAATAAGGTTAATTGGAAGTATTTAAATGTAGAAACTATGTACTAGCACTCTTGGGCTCGTGAGAACCATATTTCTAACTGTTTGGGTCCCATTCGGCTCTTATATAACCCGGTTCAGACCAATCGAGGATGAAAATTTGACTTTGGGTCAAATTTCCCAATTGAGACTAGAAACAAAGTTAGTTTGTAGTAATTACATGGAAACTATGTAATATTCCTCCAGGCTTTGAAAACCACATTTTCCCTATGTACATAATGACCTTCGGCTCTTATAAGGTTCAAGCCAACAAGGCTGAAAGTTGACTATTTGTCAAACTTCCAATTAAGAGTAAAATAAGGGTATTAGTAGTATTTGTGCATAGAAACTTTGAAATACCACTCCCAAACCTTGAAAATCATGTTTTCACCATGTTTAGGCCCTATTCGGCTCTTATTTATTCTAGTTCAGGCAAATCGGGGATGAAAGATTGACTTTTGATGAAACTTTTCAATTAAAACTAGAAACAAGGCTAATTAGTAATAATTGTACATAGAAACTATGTAATACTACTTCTGATTCTTGAAAACTATTTTTTCTTAATTTTATTCCATATTTGGCTTTTTATAAGGCCTATTTCAGACCAATCGGGGCTGAAAGTTTGACTTTTGATCAAACATCCCAATTAAGACTAGAAATAAGTTCAATTGATAGATTATACATAGAAACTATGTAATACCACTCCAACTCTTGAAAATCATGTTTTCTCCCCGTTTAAGCCCTATTCCACTCTTACAAGGCCTAGTTCTGGCCAATAATCGGGGTTAAAAGTTTGACTTTTGGTCAAATTCCTAATTTAGACTCAAAATATAGTTAATTTGTAGTATTTCTATATAGAAACTAGGTAATGCCACTCCAGGCTCTTGAAAATCAAGTTTTTTATCCCCGTTTGTGCCTTATTAGGCCCTTATGAGGCCCAGTTTCAGGCTAATTAGGGTCGAATGTTTGATTTTTGGTCAAACTTCTCAATTAAGACTGGAAATAATATTAACTGATAATAATTGTACATAGAAACTATGCAATACAACTCCCGACTCTTGAGATCTATGTTTTCTCCGTATTTGGGCCCAATTAGGCTTTTATAGCTCAGGCTAATTAAGGATGAAAGTTTGGACCTTATTTTCTCCCCGTTTGGGCCAATTCAACTAATACATGGCCTAGTTCAGACCAATAATGGCTGAAAATTTGACTTTTGCTCAAAATTCCTAATTAAGACTAGAAATAAGGGTATTAGTAGAAATTGTATATAGAAACTAAATAATACTACTCCTGGCTCTTGAAAATCACGTTTTCCCCCAGTTTGGGCCCTATTTCGTCTCTTATAAGGCCTAGTTCAGGCCAATCGGGGTTGACAATTTAACTTTTGTACAAACCACCCAATTAACACTAGAAAGAAGGTGAATTTGTAGTAATTTCAGATAGAATTTGTATAATACTTCTCCCGGCTCTTGAAAACCATAGTTTCCCTTTGTTTGGGCCTTATTCCGCTCTTATAAGGCCCATTTCAGGCCAATCCGGGCTGAAAGTTTGAATTTTAGTCAAATTTGTCAATTAAGACTAGAAACAAGGTTAATTAGTAGTAACTGTACATAAAAACAATTTAATATCAGTCCCGAATCTTGAAAATCACCTTTTCTCCCCGTTTTGGCCCTATTCGGCTCTAATAAAGCTTAGTTCAGGCCATCAGGATTGAATGTTTGACTTTTGATTAAACTCCCTAATGAAGACTTGAAAAAAGATTAATTGGTAGTAATTGTATGAAGGAATAATGAAATACCACACAAGGCACTTGAGAAACATGTTTTCTCCCTGTTTCGTCCCTATTCAGCTCTTTTAAGACCTGGTTCAGGCCAACGGGGCTGAAAGATTAGATTTTGGTTAGACCTCCCTGCAAAGACAAGAAATAAGGTTAATTAATAATAGTAATTGCACATAGAAACTATGTAATACTACTCCATACTCCTGAAAATCACATATTTTTTTCTTGTTTGGACCCCTATTCGGCTCTTATAAAGCCTAGTTTAGACCAATCAAGGTTGAAAGATTGGATTTTGGTCAAACTTACTAATTAAGACTTGAAAAAAGATTAATTAGTATTAATTATAAATAAAAATTATGCAGTACTACTCTCGGCTTTTGAAAACTATGTTTTCTTCCCGTTTGGGTCCTATTCGGCTCTTATAAGCCTTAGTTTAGGCCAATCATTGTTGAAAGTTTGATTTTAGTCAAACTTCTCAATTAAGACTAGAAACAATGTTAATTAATAGTAATTGTACATAAAAACTATGTCATATTACTCTCGGCACTTGAAAACCACGTTTTCTCCTGTTTTGGACCCTATTCATATCTTATTATAATGACCTACTTCTGACCAATCGAGGCTGAAAGTTTGAATTTTCGTCAAACTTCTCAATTAACACTAGATATAAAGGTAATTGTAGTAATTATACAAAGAAACTATGTGATACAACTAATGGCTTTTAAAAATCACATTTCCTCCCAGTTTTGGCCCAATTCGACTTTTCTAAGGCCTACTTTAGGCCAATCAAGGCTGAAAATATTAGTTTTGGTCAAACCTCCTAACTAAGACTAGAAATAAGTTTAATTGACAGTATTTGTACATAGAAACTATATAATACCACTCTTGGCTCTTGAAAATCGCATTTTCTCCAGTTTAGGCCCTATTCAGCTCTTATAAAGCTTAGTTCAGGCCAAATCTGGGCTGAAAATTTGACTTTTGGTCAAACCTTCTAATTATGGCTGGAAATCAGTTTAATTAATAGTATTTGTACATCGATACTATGTAATACCCCTCCTGGCTATTGAAAATCATGTTTCCTCCCCTTTTAGGCCCTATTCGACTCTTATACGGTGTAGTTGAGGCCAATCGGGGATGAAAGTTTGTCTTTTGATCAAACTTCTTATTTTAAGACTAGAAACAAGGTTAATTAATAGTAATCATATATAAAAACAATGTAATACTACTTTCATCTCTTGAAAATCACGTTTTCCCATGTTTACTCCCTATTCGGCTCTTATAAGGCCTAGGTCAGGTCAATCGAGACTGGAAGTATGACTTTTGCTCAAACTTTCTAATTAAAACTAGAAATAAGGTTAATATATAGTTATTACATCAGAACTATGTAATACCTCTCCCGACTCTTAAGAACCACATTTTCTCCCCGTTTGGGCCCTATTCATTTTTTATATGGCATAGTTCAGGCCAATCAGTGATGGAAGCTTGACTTTGGTCATATTTACTATTTATGACTAGAAATAAGGTTAACTGGAAGTATTTGTACAAAAAAACTATTTAATACCACCATGGCTCTTGAAAATTATGTTTTCTCCCCCTTTAGCCCCTCTTCTGCTCTTTAAGACCTTGTGTAGACCAATCGAGGCTGAAAGTTTAACTTTTGGTCAAACTTTTCACTTAAGACTAGAAATATAGTTAATTGGTATTATTTGTACTTGGAAAGCATGTAATACTACATTCGGCTCTTAAGAATCACATTTTCCCCGCGTTTAGGCCCCAATCGACACTTATAAGGCCTTGTTCAGGCCAATCACGGCTGAAAGTTTGACTTTTGGTCAAACTTCCCAATTAATATAAGAAACAAGGTTAATTGGAAGTAATTATACATAAAAACTATGTATTACTACTCCCGGCTCTTGAGAACCATGTTTTCTCCATGTTTATTCTTTATTCGACTCTAATATAATAAGGCCTCGTTTAGTCCTATCAGAGCTGAATGTTTGGCTTTCGGTCAAATTCTCACTTAAGACTAGAAATAATTAATTGATATTATTTGAACATAGAAACTATGTAATACCACTCACAGTTCCTGAAAACCACGTTTTCTTCCCCTTTATATAAGGTCTAGTTAAGACCAATCGGGGCTGAAAGTTTGACTTTTAGTTAAACTTTCCAGTTATGATTGGAAATTAGGTTAATTGGTAGTATTTATACATAAAAACTGTGTAATACCACTCCGGCTCTTGAGAACCACGTTTTCTTCCCGTTTGGGCCCTAATGCGGCTCTTATATGGCCTAGTTCAGGTCAATTTAGGCTAATTGGGACTAGAAAATAAGGTTAGTTAGCAGAATTTGTACATAAAAACTATGTAATCCTCTCCCTGCCCTTAAAAATCATGTTTGTTCCCTGTTTAGGCCCTTTTAGCTTTTATAAGGCCTAGTACAAGCCAATCGGGACTGAAAGTTTGACTTTTAGTTAAACTTTCCAATTAAGACTTGAAATAAGATTAATTGGAAGTATTTGAATGTAGAAACTATGTTCCAGAACTCTCGGCTCATGAGAACCATATTTCTAACCATTTGGGCCCCATTCCGCTCTTTTATGACCCGGTTCAGGCCAATCGAGAATGAAAATTTAACTTTTGGTCAAATTTCCCAATTGAGACTAGAAATAAAGTTAATTTGTAGTAATTACATGAAAACTATGTAATATTACTTCAGGCTCTTGAAAATCATATTTTTCCTATGTACATTACCTTCGGCTCTTATAAGGTTCGGCCAATAGGGCTAAAAGTTTGACTTTTTGTCAAACTTCCAATTAAGAGTAAAAATAAGGGTAATTAGTAGTATTTGTACATAGAAACTATGTAATACCACTCCCAAACCTTGAAAATCATGTTTTCACCATGTTTAGGCTCTATTCGGCTCTTATTAATCCTAGTTCAGGCAAATCGGGGATGAAAGATTGACTTTTGATCAAACTTTTCAATTAAAACTAGAAACAAGGCTAATTAGTAATAATTGTAAATAGAAACTATGTAATACTACTTCTAACTCTTGAAAATCATATTTTTCTTAATTTTATTCTATATTTGGCTTTTATAAGGCCTAGTTCAGACTAATCGGGGCTGAAAGTTTGACTTTTGATCAAACATCCCAATTAAGACAAGAAATAAGTTTAATTGGCAGATTGTACATAGAAACTATGTAATACCACTCCCAACTTTTGGCAATCATATTTTTTTCCCCGTTTAGGCCCTATTCGGCTCTTAAAGGCCTAGTTCTGGCCAATTGGGGTTAAGAGTTTGACTTTTGGTCAAATTCCTAATTTAGACTCGAAATATAATTAATTTATAATATTTCTATATAGAAACTAGGTAATGCCACTCCAGGCTCTTGAAAATCATGTTTTCTCCTTGTTTGGGTCCTATTCAGCTCTTATAAGGCCTAGTTCAGGTCAATTGGGATTAAAAGTTTGACTTTTGGTCAAACTTCAGAATTAAGACTAGAAATAAGGTTAATTGGTAGCATTTATATAAAAAAATAATGTAATACCATACTTGGCTTTTGAAAACCACGTTCGACTCTTATAGTTAAGGCCAATCATGGATGAAGTTTGATTTTTGGTCAAACTTCCCAATTAAGATTAAAAATAAGTAAATTGGAAGTAATTGTATAAAGAAACTACGTAATACTACTTCGGTTTTTTAGAACCACGTTTTCCCCATATTTTTTTTCCTGTTTGGCTCTTACAAGGCCTAGTTCAGGCCAATCAGGGCTAAAAGTTTGACTTTTGGTCAAACTTCTCAATTAAGACCAGAAACAAGATAAATAAGAAGTAGTTGAAAAAAAAACTATGTAATACTATTCCATGCACTTAAAAATCATGTTTTCCCTTTGTTGGGCCCTTTTTGGCTCTTATATAATGCCAAGTTCAAGCCAATCAATGTTGAAACTTTGACTTTTTTTTTCAAACTTTTCAATTAAGACTTGAAATTAGATTAATTAGTAATGTTTATATATAGAAACTATGTAATAGCACTCTCGACTCTTGAGAACAATTTGTTCTTCTCGTTTGGGTCGTACTCGGCTTTTATAAGGCCTAATTGAAGACAATCGGGGCTGAAAGTTTGACTTTTGATCAAACTACTCAATTAAGACTAGAAATAAGGTTAATTGGTAGTATTCCTACATAGAAACTATGTAATACCACTCTCGACTCTTAAAAATCACGTTTTCTCCCTATATCGGCCCTATTCGGCACTTATGAGGCCTAGTTTAGGCCTATTTGGGCTGAAAGCTTGATTTTTTGGTCAAGTTTCTCAATTAAGACTAGAAATTGGGGAAAATGCCACTTCATGGTGAAATCTGGGATTATCTTAGGGCACATTATTTTAGAGAGAGGTATAAAGGTTGATAAAGCTAAGGTAGAACTAATCCCAATAAGGTTAATTAATAGTAATTGCACATTGATAATACTTAATACCACTCACGGCTCTTGAAAACCATATTTTCCTCTCGTTTAGGCCCACTCGGCTCTTTTATATAGGGCCAGTTCAGGCTAATCGAGGTTAAAAGTTTGATTTTTAGTTAAACTTCTAAATTTAAACTAGAAATAAGGATAAAGTAGTATTTATACATAGAACTAATATAACACCACTCTCGAATATGAGAACCATATTCTACCCGTTTGGCCCTACTCGGCCCGAAAATGGCCTAGTTCTGGCCAATCGGGAATGAAAGTTTGACTTTTGGCCAAACTTCCCAGTTAAAACTAGAAACAAAGATAATTTGTAGTAATTGAATATAAAAAACTATGAAATACAACTCCCGGTACTTGAAAATCATGTTTTCCCCATGTTTGCTCCATATTCGGCTCTTATAAGGTTTAGTTCTGGCCAATTGGGGCTGAAAGTTCGGCTTTTGTTCAAAGTATAAATTAAGACTAAAAACAAGGTAAATTGGTATTATTTGTACATAGAGACTATGTAATTCTACTCTCGGCCAATGAAAATCACGTTTTCTCCATATTTAGGCCCTATTTGGTTCTTATAAGGCCTAGTTCTGGCCAATCAGGGGTTAAAGTTTGACTTTTGGTCAAACATCCTAATAAGGCTACAAATAAAGTTACTTTTTAGTATTTGTACATAAACACTATGTAACTTTATTTTCGGCTCGGCTAATGAAATCACGTTTTCTTCCCGTTTGAGCCCTATTCGGCTCTTATATGGCCTAATTCAGGTTCATCGGTCATGAAAGCTTGACTTTTGGTCAAACTTTCTAATTAAGATTAGAAACAAATTTAATTTATAGTATTTATACATAGAAACTATGTGAAACTACTCTTGGTTCTGTAAAACCACATTTTCCATGTTTATTTACTATTCGGCTTTTATGGGGCATAGTTCAGACCAATCAGGGCTGAAAGTTTGACTTTTGATTAAACTTCCTAATTAAAACTAGAAATAAGGGTAATTGGTATTATTTATACATGGAAACTATGTAATACCACTCCCAGCCAATGAAAATCATGTTTTCTCCCTATTTAGGCCCTATTCGGCTCTTATAAGGCCTATTTCAGGCCAATCAGGGGTGAATGTTTGACTTTTGGTCAAACTTCTCAATTAAGATTAGAAATAAGGTTCATTGGTAGTTTTTATATATAGATGCTATGTAACACCACTCTCGACTCATGAAAACTACATTTTTTTACCTGTTTGGGCCTTATTCGGCACTTATATGGCTTGTCTACTACTTATGAATCTAAACAAAGGAATTTCGATAGACCCGAAAAACAAGAAATAGTAATCTTTGACGAACAAGATAAAAATCATTATTATTTCGATACAAAATGACACAGAGAGAGGGTTTATCCGTTTGGGCCTTATTCAGCACTTATATGGCCTAATTCAGGTTAATCGAGGATGGCAATTTGATTTTGGTCGAACTTTCCAATTAAGACTAAAAATAAGGTTAATTTGTCTTAATTGTACATAGAAATTATGTAAAACTACTCTCAGCTCTTGAAAACCACATTTTCCCATGTTTGTTCCCTATTCGGCTCTTATAAGGCCTAGTTCAGGCTAATCGAGGCTGAAAGTTTGACTTTTGGTAAAACTTTCCAATTAAGACTAAAAATAAGGTTAATAGGTAGTATTTGTACATAGAAATTATGTAATACAATTCTCGGCTCTTGAAAACCATGTTTTCCCATGTTTATTCCCTATTCGACTTTTATGAGGCATACTTCAGGCCAATTGTGGTTGAAAGTTTGACTTTAGTCAAACTTCCCAATTAAGACTTGACATAATGTTAATTGATAGTATTTGTGCATAGAAACCACATAATACCCCTCCAGCATCTTGAAAATCACATTTTCTCCCCATTGGGCCCTTTTGGGCCCTTATAAGGTAGGCCTATTTCAACCTAATCGGGGATGAAAGTTTGACGTTTGGTCGAACTTCCTAATTAAGACTAGAAATAAGGTTAAATGATAGTATTTGTATATAGAATTAATGTAATACCACTCCCGTCTCTGGAAAACCACATTTTCCCATGGTTTTTCCCTATTCGGCCTTATAACACCTAGTTCAGGCCAATAGAGGGTGAAAACTTGTCAAACTTCCTATTTAAGCCGAGAAACAAGGTTAACTAAAAGTAGTTGAAAGTATAACTATGTAGTGTTACTCCCGACTCTTGAAAATCATCTTTTCCTACCATTTAGGCTCTATTTGGCTCATATATATGACCATTTTCAGGTCAATCGGGGTTGAAAGTTTGACTTTTTGTCAAACTTCAGAATTAAGACTAGAAATAAGGTTAACTGGAAGTATTTGTACATGAAATTATACAATACCCCTAACAGCTCTTTAATCACATTTTCTTCCCGTTTAGGCCCTATTCGGCTCTTATATGGCCTAGTTCGGCTAATCAAGACTGAAAGTTTGACTTTTGGTTAAAATTTTCAATTTAGACTGTTTGGCTCTTATAAGGTTAATTGGTAGAATTTATACATTGTGACTTATGAGAACCATGTTTTCTACCCGTTTGGGCCCTATTCGGCTCTTATATGGCCTAATTCTGGCCAATCGGGGATGAAAATATGACTTTTGGTCAAATTTTCCAATTTAACTAGAAACAAGGTTAATTTGTACCAATTGTACTTAGAAACTATATAATACTACTCCCGGCTCTTAAGAACCATGTTTTCCCTATGTTTTTCGCTATTCGGCTCTAATAGGGCCTAGTTCAAGCCAATCAGGGCTGAAAATTTAACTCTGGGTCAAACTTCTTAATTAAGACTAGAAATGAGGTTAATCGGTAGTATTTATACATAAAAACTCTTTAATAGCACTCTCGGCTCTGGAAAATCACGTATTATCCCCGTTTTAGGCCCTTTTGGGTCTTATAAAGCCTAGTTCATGCCTCGGGGCTGAAAGTTTGACTTTTGCTCAAACTTCTCAATTAAGACTTGAAACAAAGTTAATTAATAGTAATAGTAAATAGAAACTACGCAATGCCACTCACGGCTCTTGAAATCACGTTATCTTCTCGTTTATGCCCTATTCGGTTCTTATGGGGCCTACTTTTGGCTAATCGAGGCTAAAAATTTGATTTTTGTTCAAACTTCTTTATTAAGATGTTCTAAGGTTAATTGGTGATGTTTGTACATAGAAACTATAATTTCTACCCGTTTGGGCCTTACTCTGCTCTTATATGGCAAAGTTCAGGCTAATTATGATTAGAAATAAGAGTAGAAATTGTTCATATAAACTATGTAATACTACTCTCGGCTCTTGAAAGTCACGTTTTCTCTCTGTTTAGAACCTATTCGACTCTTATACTCTCGGGGCTAAAAGTTTAACTTTTGTCAAACTTCCCAATTAAGACTAGAAATAAGGTTAATTTGTAGATTTATACGTAAAAACTATGTAATATCAGTCACGGCCCTTAAAAGCCACGTTTTCTCCCCATTTAGGCCCTATTCGGCCCTTATATGGCCTAGTTCAGACCAATCGGGACTGAAAGTTTGACTTTTGGTCAATCTTCCCAATTAAGTCTAGAAATAAGGTTAATTAGTAGTATTTATACATCAAAACAACGTAATATCACTCTCGGCTCTTGATAACCACTTTTTCTCTTGTTTGGGCCCTATTCGGCTCTTACATTGGCTTGTTCAGGCCAATCAGGGATGAATGTTTAACTTTTTGTCAAACTTCCTAATTAAGGGTAGAACAATGTTAATTGGTAGTAATTATACATAAGAAACTATGTAATACTATTCCTTACTCTTGAGAATTACATTTTTCACATGTTTGTTCCCTATTCGGCTCTTTTAAGGCCTAACTTAGTCCAATCAGGGCTTAAAGGTATGACTGTTGATCAAACTTCCCAATTAAGACTAGAAATAGTCCAATCAGGCCTAGTTTAGGACAAGAGAAAGTTAGGCTTTTGGTCAAACTTCCAATTATGACTACAAATAAGTTTAATTGATAATATTTGTATATAAAAATTATGTAATACCACTCTCGGCTCTTGAAAGTCACTTTTTACCCCATTTAGACCCTATTCAACTCTTATAAGGCCTAGTTCAGACCAATCGGGGTTGAAAGTTTGACTTTTGCTAAACCTTCTCAATTAAGACTGAAACCAGGTTATTTTATAGCAATTGTACATAGAAACTTCGTAATACCATACACGGCTCTTGAAAATTATGTTTTCTTTCATTTAGGCCCTATTCGGGTTATATAAGGCCTAGTCCAGGCCAATCAGGGCTGAAAGTTTGACTTTTGATCAAACTTCTCAATTAAGAGTATAAATAAGTTACTTGATAGGATTTGTAATATAAAAATTATGTAAACCACTCCTGGCCCTTGAATATCATATTTTCACCCAATTTAGGCCTTATTCAGCTCTGATAAGGCTAGTTCAGGCCAATCGGGGTTAAAAATTTGATTTTTAGTTAAACTTCCCAATTAAACTTGAAATAATGTTAGTTAGTAGTATCTGCACATAGAAACTATGTAATACTACTCTCAGCTCATGAGAACCACATTTACTACCCATTTGTGCCCTTTTCGGCTCTTATATGGCCTAGTTCAGGCCAATCGGGGATGAAAATTTAATTTTGATCAAACCTCCCTATTAAGAGTAGAAACAAGGCTAATTGGTACTAATGGTACAAAGAAACTCGGCTCTTGAAAATCACATTTTCCTCAAATTTGTTCCATATTCGGCTCTTATAAGGTTCAAGCCTATCGGAGCTAAAAGTTTGGCTTTTGATCAGACTTCCCAAGTAAGATTAGAAATAAGTTACCACTCCCTGCCCTTAAAAATCATGTTTTCAATAGGATTAGGCCCTATTCAAATCTTATTTGGCCTAGTTCAGGCCAATCAGGGATGAAAGATTGACTTTTGGTCATACTTCCCAATTAAGACTTGAAACAAGGCTAATTAGCAGTAAATATACATAACTATGTAATACTACTCCTCGCTCTTGAAAATCTTATTTTCCCCATGTTTACTCCCTGTTCGACTTTTATAAAGCCTGAAGTTTCACTTTTGGTCAAACTTCCCAACTAAGAATAGAAATAAGATTAATTGGCAGTATTGGTACATAGAAACTATGTAATACCACTCCAAGCTCTTAAAATCACATTTTCTCCCCATTTGGGCCTTTATTGGGCTCTTATAAGGCCCAGTTTCAGGCTAATTGGGGTCGAAAGTTTGACTTTTGGTCAAACTTCCCAATTAAGACCAGAAATAATATTAACTGATAGTAATTGTACATAGAAACTATGTAGTACCACTCCCGACTCTTGAGATTTATCTTTTCTTCGCTTTTGGGCCCTATTAGGCTCTTATAGCTCAGGCTAATTGAGGATGAAAGTTTGAACCTTATTTTTTCCCTGTTTGGGCCTATTCAACTAATACAAGGCCTAATTCAGGCCAATAATGGCTGAAAATTTAACTTTTGCGCAAAATTCCTAATTAAGACTAGAAATAAGGGTATTAGTAGAAATTGTATATAGAAACTAAGTTAGACTACTCCTGGCTCTTGAAAATCATGTTTTTCTCCCCGTTTGGGCCCTGTTCAACTTTTATAAGGCCTACTTCATGCCAATCGGGGCTGAAATTTTATTTTTATCAAACTTCTCAATTAAAACTAGAAATAAGGTTAATTAGTAGTAATTGTTCATAGAAACTATGTAATACAACACTCAGCTCCTGAAAATCACATTTCCCCACTGTTTGGGCCTTATTCGCTCTTATAAGGCCTAGTTCAGGCCTATCGGGGTTGACAATTTAACTTTTTGTCAAACCTCGCAAGTAAGACTAGAAAGAAGGTTAATTAGTAGTAATTATACATAGAAACTATGTAATACTATACCTAGCTCTTGAAAATGACGTTTTCCCCTTTTTGGGCCCTAATTCGTCTCTTATAAGGCCTTGTTCAAGCCAATCGGGTTGACAATTTAACTTTTAGTCAAACCTCCCAATTAACACTAGAAAGAAGGTTAATTTGTAGTAATTTCAGATAGAATTTGTATAATACTACTCTCGGCTCTTGAAAACCATAGTTTCCCTTTGTTTGGGCCCTATTCCGTTCTTATAAGGCCTATTTCAGGCCAATCCGGGCTGAAAGTTTGAATTTTGGTCAAATTTGTCAATTAAGACTAGAAAAAAGGTTAATTAGTAGTAACTGTACATAAAACTATGTAATATCAGTGCCGTATCTTGAAAATCACATTTTCTCCCCGTTTTGGCCCTATTCGGCTCTGATAATAAAGCCTAGTTCAGGCCAACAGGATTGAATGTTTAACTTTTAGTTAAACTCCTAAATGAAGTCTTGAAAAAAGATTAAATAGTAGTAATTGTATGAAGAAACAATCAAATACTACACAAGGCGCTTGAGAAACATGTTTTCTCCCCGTTTCGACCCTATTCAGCTCTTTTAGGACCTAGTTCAGGCCAACGAGGGCTGAAAGATAAGATTTTCGTCAAACTTCCTTGCAAAGATAAAAAACAAAGTTAATTCGTAGTAATTGCACATAGAAACTATGTAATACTACTCCACGCTCTTGAAAATCACATTTTTTTCCTTGTTTGGACCCTATTCGGCTCTTATAAAGCCTAGTTTAGACCAATCAAGGTTAAAAGATTGGCTTTTGGTCAAACTTCCCCATTAAGACTTGAAAAAAGGTCAATTAGTATTAATTGTACATAAAAATTATGCAGTACTAGTCTCGAATTTTGAAAACCATGTTTTCTCCCCGTTTGGGTCCTATTCGGCTCTTATAAGCACTACTTTAGGCCAATCACTGCTGAAAGTTTGATTTTAGTCAAACTTCCCAATTAAGACTAGAAATAATGTTAATTAATAGTAATTGTACATAAAAACTATGTCATATTACTGTCGGTACTTGAAAACCATGTTTTCTCCTATTTTGGACCCTATACATATCTTATTATAAGACCAACTTCAGACCAATCAGGGCTGAAAGTTTGAATTTTGATCAAACTTCTCAATTAACACTAGAAATAAAGGTAATTAGTAGTACTTGTGCAAAGAAACTATGTAATACAACTCTCGGCTTTTAAAATCATATTGCCTCCCAGTTTGGCCTAATTCGACTTTTCTAAGGCCTCGTTCCCAATCGGGGCTGAAAGTTTAACTTTTGTCTAACTTCCAACTAAGACTACAAAAATGGTTAAATTAGAAGTAATTGTACATAGAAACTATGTAATATTACTCCAGGTTCTTGAAAACACATTTTCCCCCTATTTGGGCCCATTCAGCTCTTGTAAGGCCTTTTTTAGGCCAATCGAGATTGAAAATTTGACTCTTAGTTAAACATTTTAATTAAGACTAGAAACAAGAACAATTAGTAGTAATTGTACCTAGAGACTATGTAATATTACTCTCTACTTTTGAAAACCTTTTTCTCCCTGTTTGGGCCTATTCAACTAATACATGGCTTAGTTCAGGCCAATAATGGCTGAAAATCTGACTTTTGGTCAAAATTCCTAATTAAGACCAGAAATAAGGGTATTGTAGAAATTGTACATAGAAACTACATAATACTACTCCTGGCTCTTGAAAATCAAGTTTTCTCCCCGTTTGGACCCTATTCGACTTTTATATGGCCTACTTCATGCCAGTTGGGGCTAAAAGTTTAATTTTATTAAGCTTTCTAATTAAGACTAGAAATAAGGTTAATTAGTAGTAATTGTACATGAAAACTATGTAATACTGCACCCAGCTCTTGAAAATCACGTTTCCCACTTTTGAGCCCTATTCGTCTCTTATAAGGCCTTGTTCAGGCAAATCGGGGTTGACAATTTAACTTTTAGTCAAACCTCCCAATGTAGAAAGAAGGTTAATTTGTAGTAATTTCAGATAGAGTTTGTATAATACTACTCCCGGCTCTTGAAAACCATAGTTTCCCTTTGTTTGGGCCCTATTCCTCTCTTATAAGGCCTATTTCAGGCCAATCCGGGCTGAAAGTTTGAATTTTGATCAAATTTGTCAATTAAGACTAAAAACAAGGTTAATTGTAGTAACAATATATATAAACTATGTAATATCAGTCCCGTATCTTGAAAATCACCTTTTCTCCCTGTTTTGGCCCTATTCGGCTCTAATAAAGCCTAGTTCAGGCCATCAGGATTGAATGTTTGACTTTTGGTTAAACTCCCCAATGAAGACTTGAAAAAAGATTAATTAGTAGTAATCGTACGAAGAAACAATGAAATACCACACAAGGCGCTTGAGAAACATGTTTTCTCCCCGTTTCGTCCCTATTCAGCTCTTTTAAGATTTAGTTCAGGCCAACGGGGCTAAAAGGTTAGATTTTGGTCAAACTTCCATGCAAAGAAAAAAAACAAGGTTAGTAGTAATTGCACATAAAAACTATGTAATACTACTCCATGCTCTTGAAAATCACGTTTTTTTTTTCTTGTTTGGACCCTATTCGGCTCTTATAAAGCGTAGTTTAGACCAATCAAGGTTGAAAGATTGGCTTTTGGTCAAACTTTCCATTTAAGGCTAAAAAAAGGTTAATTAGTATTAATTGTACATAAAAATTATGCAGTACTACTCTCAGATATTGAAAACCATGTTTTCTCCCCATTTGGGTCCTATTCGGCTCTTATAAGCCCTAGTTTAGGCCAATCATTGCTGAAAGTTTGATTTTAGTCAAACTTCCCAATTAAGACAGAAATAATATTAATTAATAGTAATTGTACATAAAAACTATGTCTATTACTCTCGGCACTTGAAAACCACGTTTTCTCCTATTTTGGACCCTATTCATATCTTATTTAAGATCTACTTCAGACCAATCGGGGCTGAAAGTTTGAATTTTGGTTGTATTTCCCAATTCAGATAAGAATTATGGTTAATTTGTAGTATTTGTATATCGAAACTATGTAATACCACTCACGGTTTTTGAAAAGCATATTTTTCACCCTGTTTGGGCCTATACGGCTGTTATAAGGCCTACTTCTGCCCAATCAGGGCTGATAGTTTGAATTTTGGTCAAACTTCCCAATTAAAGCTATAAATAAAGTTAATTGGTAGTATTTGTTAATAGAAACTATGTAATACCACTCCCTGCTCATGAGAACCACATTTTCTCCCTGTTTGGGCCCTAATCCGCTCATATATGGCCTAGTTCAGGCCAATCAGGGATGAAAGTTTAACTTTTGGTCAAACTTCCCAATTAAGACTAGAAACAAGGTTAAGTGGTAGAACTTTTACAAAGAAACTATGTAATACTATTCCCAGCTCTTGAGAACTATGTTTCCCCATGCTTATTCCCTATTCGGCTCTTATAAGGCCTAATTTAGGCTAATCGGGACTAAAAGTTTAGCTTTGATCAAACTTCCCAATTAAGATATGAGATAAGTTTAATTGATACTTTTTGTACATAGAAACTATGTAATTGAACTCCCAGCTCTTGAGCATCATGTTTTCTCCCTGTTTAGGCCTTATTTGGCTTTTATAAAGCCTAGTGCAGGCCAATCGGGGCTAAAAGTTTGACTTTTGATCAAACTTCCTAATAAGACTAGAAACAAGGTTAAGTAGTAGTATTTATACATAGAAACTATGTAATACCACTCACGGCACTTGAAAACCTCATTTTCTCCTTGATTAGCTATTCAACTCTTATAAGGCCTGCTTCAGACCAATAGGGCTGAAATTTTGAATTTTTGGTCAAACTTCCTAATTAAGACTAGAAAGAGGTTTAATTGATACTATTTGTATATAGAAACTATGTGATACCACTCCTGACTATTGAGGATCGCGTTTCCTCCCCGTTTGGGCCATCAGCTCTTATATGGCCTAGTTCTGGCTGATCGGGGTTGAAAGTTTGAATTTTGGTCCAAATTTCCTAATTAAAACTAGAAATACAGTTAAGTGGTAGTAATTATACATAGAAACTATGTATTACCACTAATGAATCTTGAGAATCATATTTTTTCCCATTTAGGCCCTATTCTGCTCTTATAATACCTGGATCAGACCAATCAAGATTGAAAGTTTGGCTTTTAGTCAAAATTTCTAATCAAGACTGGAAACAAGGTTAATTCATAGTAATTGTATATAAAAACTATTTTATATTGCTTTTGGCTCTTGAAAATCACGTTTTCCCCATGTTTATTCCTTATTCAGCTCTGATAAGGCCTAGTTCAGGCCAATCGGGGCTGAAAGTTTGACTTTTAATTAAATTTCCCAATTAAGAGTAGAAATAAGGATAATGGGTGTTATTTGTGCATAGAAACTACGTAATACCACCCTCGCTTCTTAAGAACCATGTTTTCTCCCCCATTTGGGCCCTATTCGGCTCTTATGTGGCTTTGTTCAGGGCAATCAGGGATGAAAGTTTGGCTTTTGCTTAAACATCAAGGTTAAGTGGTTGTAACTGTATATTGAAACTATGTAAAAATACAGCGGGCTCATGAGAACCACCTTTTCCCATGTTTCTTACTACTTTAATAAGAGATGAAAAGTTTGGCTTTTAGTCAAACTTCTGAATTAAGACAAGAAATTAGTTTAATTGATATTATTTGTACATATAAACTATGTAATAGCACTCCCGGCTTTTGAAAATCACGTTTTCTCCCCGTTTAGGCTTATTCGGCTTTTACAAGGCCTATTACAGGCCAAATTGGACTGAAAGTTTGACTTTTAGTCAAACTTTCTAATTAAGACTAGAACAGGTTAATTGATAGTATTTATGCATAGAAACAATGTAATACTACTTATGACTCTTGAAAACCATGTTTTCTCCTCTTTTATGCTCTATTCAACTCTTATATGGCCTAGTTCAGCCTAATTGGGGCTGAAATTTTGACTTTTGGTAAAACTTCTTAATTAAGACTAGTAATAAGTTTAATTGATAATATCTATACATAGAAATTATGTAATACCACTCTCGGCTCTTGAAAACCCCCATTTTCTCCATGTTTGGGCCCTATCGGTTCTTATATGCCTATTTCAAGCAAATCGGGGATGAAAGTTTTACTTGACTTTTGGTCAAACCTCTCAATTAAGACTAGAAACATGGTTAATTGGTAGTTATTATAATTAGAAACAATGTAATACTACTCTCGACTCTTGAGAGCCACGTTTTCTCCCCGTTTGGGCCCTACTCGGCTCTTATAAGGCCTAGTTAGGCCAATCGACGCTAAAGTTTGATATTTAGTTAAACTTCCCAATTAATACTAAAAACAAGGTAAATTGGTAGATTGGTACATAGAAATTATTTAATACCACTCTCAACCCTTGAAAAGCATGTTTTCTCCCCATTTAGGCCTTAGTCGGCTCATATAAAGCTTATTTCAGGCTAATCAGGGTTGAAAGTTTGACTTTTAGTCAAACTTCTCAATTAAAATTAGAAATAAGTTTAATTAGTAGTAATTATACTAAACTATGTAATACCACTCATGACTCTTGAAAATCACATTTTCTTCCTGTTTGGGCCCTATTCGGCTCTTATAAGGCTTAGTTCAGGCCAATCAGCTGAAAGTTTGACTTTTGGTCAAACTTCCCAATTATGACCAAAAACAAGGTTAATTGAAGTAGCTGAAAATATAAACTATATTTTCTCCCTATTTGGCCCTATTTGGCTCTTATTTAAGACCAGATTCAGGCCTATCGGGGTTGAAAGTTTGACTTTTGGTAAATCTCCCAATTAAGATTAGAAATAAGGTTAATTAATAATGTTTGTACATTGCAACTATGTAGGCCATTACGAATATTTTTTTCTCCCTGTTAAAACCCTATTCGGCTCTTAATATGCCAAATTTAGGCCTATCGGGACTGAAAGTTTGATTTTTTATCTGGGCTGAAAGTTTGACTTTATATGGCCTAGTTTAGGCCCTTTTCAGCTCTTTAAGGCCTAGTGCGGTGAAGCTGAAAGTTTAACTTTTGGTCAAACTTCCCAATTAAGGTTAAAAATAGGGTTAATTCATATTATTTGTAATTAGAAAGTATGTAATACTATTCCCGTATCATAAGAAACATGTTTTCTCCCCATTTGGGCCCTACTCAGCTTTTATAGGGCCTTTTTCAAGCCAATCAGGACTGAAAGCTTGACTTTTGATCAAACTTCTTAATTGATGCTTGAAACAAGGTTACATGGAAGTAATTATACATAAAAACTATGTATTACTACTCTCGACACTTGAGATTCATGTTTTCTCCATGTTTGTTCCCTATTCAGCTATTATAAGGCCTAGTTTAGTTTAATCGGGGCTGAAAGTTTGGCTTTTGGTTAAACTTCTCAATCAAGACTAGAAACAGGATTAGATGGTAGTATTTATACATAGAAACTATGTAATATCCCTTTCGGCTCTTAAAAATCATGTTTTCTCCCCGTTTAGGTCTATTCAACTCTTATCAGGCCTAATCCAAGCCAATCGGGGCTGAAAATTTCACTTTTGGTCAAACTTGCCTATTAAGAATAGAAACAAGATTAATTATAGTATTTATACATTAAAACGATGTAATACAACTCATGGTTCTTGAAAATCACATTTTCTCCCCATTTAGGCTCTATTCGTCTTTTACAAGACCTAGTTTAGACCAATCGCGCTAAAAATTTGACTTTTGGACAAACTTCCAATTAAGATTAGAAATAAATTAATTGGTAGTATTTATATATAAAAACTATGTAGTACCACTGTCGGCTCTTGAGAATCATGTTTTCTCCCGTTTGGGCCCTAGTTAGCTCTTATATGGCTTACTTTAGGCCAATCAGGGATGAAAGTTTGAGTTTTAGTCCATCTTCTCAAATAAGACTAGAAATAAGGTTAATTGATAGTAATTAAACATATAAACTATGTAACACTACTCTCGGCACTTGAGAATCACATTTTCTTCCCGTGTGGGGCTACCGGCTCTTATAAGGCCTAGTTCAGGCCAATCGTCGAAAGTTTGACTTTTTATCAAACTCCTAATTAATACTGAAACAAGGTTAATTGGAAGTAATTGTATACAGAAACTATGTTAATCCCGACTCTTGGAACTACTTCTCCCATGTTGTTCCCTACTCAGCTCCTATAAGGCCTAGTTTAGGACAATAGGGCTGAAAGTTTGGCTATTAGTCAAACTTCTCAATCAAGAATAGAAAAAAGCTTAATTAATAGAAATTGTACATGGAAACTATGTAACACTACTTTCAACTCTTGAGAACCAAGTTTTCCCTATGTTTGTTCACTCTTCGACTCTTATAAGGCCTTGTTGAGGCCAATTAGGGTTGAAAGTTTGGCTTTTGGTCAAACTTTCAAATTAAAACTAGAATTAAGTTTAATTGATATTATTTGTATATAAAAACTATGTAATACCACTCTCAGCTGAAAATCTCATTTTCTCCCCGTTTAGGACCTATTCGGCTCTTATATGGCCTCGTTCAGGTGATATTGGGCCTGAAAGTTTGACTTTTGGTCAAACCTTCCAACTAAGACTAGAAATAAGTTTACTTGATAGTATTTGTATATAGAAACAATTTAATACCACTCCGTCTCTTGAATATCATGTTTTCTCCCAGTTTAGGCCCTATTCGGCTCTTAAATGGCCTAATACTGGTCGATCGAGAATGAAAGTCAAACTTTCTATTTAAGACTAGAAACAATGTTAATTGGTAGTAATTGTACAGAGAAACTGTGTAATACTACTCTCGTCTCTTGATAACCACGTTTTCCCATGTTTATTTCTTCTTCGACTCTTATGAGGTCTATTCAGGCCAATCGGGGCTGAAAGTTTGATTTTTTTAATCAAACTTTCTAATTAAAACTAGAAAAAAAGTTAATTGCTAGTATTTGTACATAGAAACTATGTAATCCACTCCCAGCTCTAAAAACCATTATTTCTCCATGTTTGGGCCACATTGGGCTTTTATGTGGCCTAGTTCAGGCCAATCAGGGATGCAAGTTTGAGTTTTGGTCAAATTTACTAATTAAGATTAAAAATAAGGTTAATTGGCAGTATTTATACATAAACTTGATTAATACCACTCACGGCTCTTGATAACCATGTTTTCTCCCCCATTTAGACCCTTTTTGGCTCTTTAAGGCTTATGCAGAACAATCGAGGCCGAAAGTTTGACTTTTAGCCAAACTTCCCATTTAAATCTAGAAATAGGGTTAATTAGTATTATTTGTAATAAGAAATCATGTAATACTACTCCCGTATCTTGAGAACCACGTTTCCCTCCCGTTTGGGCTCTACTCGAGGGCTGAATGTTGTAACTTTTGGTTAAACTTCCAAATTAATACTAGAAAACAAGGTTAATTGGAAGTAATTGTACATAGAAACTACGTATTACTACACTCGGCTCTTGAGAATCACGTTTTCCTATGTTTGTTTCTATTCAGCTCTTATAAGGCCTAGTTTAGTCCAATCGGGGCTGAAAGTTTGATTTTTGGTCAAACTTCCTAATTAAGATTAGAAACAAGGTTAATTATAGTATTTATATATAGAAACTATGTAATATCACTCACGACTCTTGAAAACCATGTTTTCTCCCCGTTTAGGCCCTATTTAGCTCTTAAAAGAACTTCAGACATAAAGGTTTAACTTTTGGTCAAACTTCCCAATTACGACTAGAATCAAGGTTAATTGAAAGTAATTGTACATAGAAACTATATAATACCACTCTCGGCTCTGGGAACCATGTTTTCTCCTCATTTTGGCCCTACATGGCTCATATAAGACCTAGCTCAGGCCAATCAGGGATGAAAATTTGAATTTTAATCAAACTTCTCAATTAATACTAGAAATAACGTTAATTGGAAGTAATTATACATAAAAACAATGTAATACTCAGTTTTTGAGAACCACGTTTCCCTTATGTTTGTTCTCTATTCGGCTCTTATAAGATCTAGTTTAGTCCAATCGGGGCATGAAAGTTTGGCTTTTGGTTAAACTACACAATTAAGACAAGAAATAAGTTTAATTGATAGTATTTGTTCATAAAACTATGCAATACCACTCCTGCTTCTTAAAAATCACGTTTTCTCCTCGTTTTGGTCCATCTGACTTTTATAAGCCAATCACAGCAGAAAGTTTGAGTTTTGGTCAAACTTGCTAATTAAGACAAGAAACTAAGTTAATTGATAGTATTTATATATAGAAACTATGTGATACCACTGACGGTTTTTGAAAATCATGTTTTCTCTCCATTTATGCCCTATTCGGCTCTTATAAGGCCTAGTTCAGACCAATCAGGCTGAAAATATGAGTTCTGGTCAAACTTCCTAAGTAAGACTAGTCTAATTGACAGTATTTGTACATAGAAACTATGTAATACCACTCTTGGCTCTTGAAAATCACATTTTCTCCTGTTTAGGCCCATTCAGCTCTTATAAGGCTTAGTTCAGGCTAAATCGGGGCTGAAAATTTGACTTTTAGTCAAACCTTCCAATTATGGCTAGAAATCAATTTATTAATAGTATTTGTACATCAATACTATATAATACCCCTCCTGGCTCTTGAAAATCATGTTTCCTTCCCTTTTAGGCCCTATTCGACTTTTATATAGCGTAGTTGAGGCCAATCGGGGATGAAAGTTTGTCTTTTGGTCAAACTTCCTATTTAAGACTAGAAATAAGGTTAATTAATAGTAATCATATATAAAAACAATGTAATACTACTTCCATCTCGTGAAAATCACGTTTTCCCATGTTTACTCCCTATTCGGCTCTTATAAGGCCTGGCTCAGGTCAATCGAGACTGGAAGTTTGACTTTTGGTCAAACTTTCCAATTAAAACTTAAAAATAAGGTTAATTTATAGTTTTATTACATCGGAACTATGTAATACCACTCCCGACTCTTAAGAACCACATTTTCTCCCAGTTTGGGCCCTATTCATTTTTTATATGGCATAGTTTAGGCCAATCAGTGATTGAAGCTTGACTTTGGTCAAATTTACTATTTATGACTAGAAATAAGGTTAACATGAAGTATTTGTACATAAAAACTATTTAATACCACCATGGCTCTTGAAAATCATATTTTCTCCCTGTTTAGTCCCTCTTCGGCTCTTTAAGGCCTTGTGCAGACCAATCGAGCTGAAAGTTTAACCTTTAGTCAAACTTTCTACTTAATACTGGAAATAAGATTAATTGGTATTATTTTTACTTAGAAAGCATGTAATACAACATCCGGCTCTTAAGAATCACGTTTTCCCCACGTTTGGGCCCCAATCGACACTTATATAAGGCCTTATTCAGGACAATCATGGCTGAAAGTTTGACTTTTGGTCAAACTTCCCAATTAATACAAGAAACAAGGTTAATTGGAAGTAATTATACATCCAAACTATGTATTACTACTCCCAGCTCTTGAGAATCATGTTTTTTCCATTTTTGTTCTTTATTCGGCTCTAATAAGGCCTCGTTTAGTCTTATAGGGGCTGAATGTTTGGCTTTCGGTCAAATTCTAACTTAAGGCTAGAAATAAGGTTAATTGATATTATCTGAACATAGAAACTATGTAATACCACTCTCGGCTCTTTAAAATCATGTATTATCTCCTTTTAGGCCCTATTTGGGGTCTTATAAATCCTAGTTCAGGCTCGGGGCTGAAAGTTTGACTTTTGCTCAAACTTTCCAATTAAGACTAGAAACAAAGTTAATTAATAGTAATAGTAAATAGAAACTATGCAATACCACTCACGGCTCATGAATCACGTTATCTTCTCGTTTATGCCCTATTCGGTTCTTGTGGGGCCTAGTTTTGGCCAACCGAGGCTAAAAGTTTGATTTTTGATCAAACTTCTTGATTAAGATGAGAAATAAGGTTAATTGGTAGTGTTTGAACATAGAAACTACGTAATACCAATCTTGACTCTTGAAAATCTTGTTTTCTACATGTTTAAGCCATATTTAGCTCTTATAAGGCCTAGTTCGGGCCAATCGGGCTAAAAGTATGAATTTTGGTCAAACATTCTAATTAACACTAAAAATAAGGTTAATTAATATTAATTGTACATAAAAACTATGTAATACCACTCGCGACTCTTGAAAACCACGTTTTCTTCCCATTTAGGCCATATTCGGCTCCTATGTGGCCTAGTGCAGGACAATCAGGGCTGAAAGTTTGACTTTTGGTCAAACTTCCCAATTAAAACTAGAAAATAAGGTTAGTTAGCAGAATTTGTACATAAAAACTATGTAATACCGCTCCCTGCCCTTAAAAAATCATGTTTGTTCCCTGTTTAGGCCCTTTTGGCTTTTATAAGGCCTAGTACAAGCCAATCGGGACTGAAAGTTTGACTTTTAATAAACTTTCCAATTAAGACTTGAAATAAGATTAATTAGAAGTATTTGAATATAGAAACAATGTACCAGCACTCTCGCTCATGAGAACCATATTTCTAACTGTTTGGGCCCCATTATGCTCTTATATGACTCGGTACAGGCCAATTGAGGATGAAAATTTGACTTTTGGTCAAATTTCCAATTGAGACCAGAAACAAAGTTATTTGCAGTAATTATATGGAAACTATATAATACTACTCCAGGCTGTTGAAAACCATATTTTTCTTATGTACATTACCCTCGGTCTTATAATGTTCAGGCCAACAAGGCTGAAAGTTTGACTTTTTGTCAAACTTCCAATTAAGAGTAAAAATAAGGGTAATTAGTAGATTTTTACATAAAAACTATGTAATATCACTCCCAAATCTTGAAAATCATGTTTTCACCATGTTTAGGCCTTATTCAGCTCTTATTTATTCTAGTTCAGGCAAATCGGGGATGAATAATCGACTTTTGATCAAACTTTTCAATTAAAACTAGAAACAAGGCTAATTAATAATTGTACATAGAAACAAGGCTAATTAATAATTGTACAAAGAAACTATGTAATACTACTTCTGACTCTTAAAACCATATTTTTCTTAATTTTATTCTATATTTGGCTTTTATAAGGCCTAGTTCAGACCAATCGGGGCTGAAAGTTTGACTTTTGATCAAACATCCCAATTAAGAATAGAAATAAGTTTAATTGGTAGTAATTGTACATAGAAATTATGTAATACCACTCCTAACTCTTGAAAATCATGTTTTCTCCCCGTTTAGGCCCTATTCGGATCTTATAAGGCCTAGTTATGACCAATCGGGGTTAAAAGTTTGACTTTTGATCAAATTTCTAATTTAGACTCGAAATATAGTAGTTTGTAGTATTTCTATATAGAAACTAGGTAATGCCACTCCAGGCTCTTGAAAATCATGTTTTCTCCCTGTTTGGGTCCTATTCGGCTCTTATAAGGCCTAGTTCAGGTCAATCGGGATTAAAAGTTTGACTTTTGGCAAACTTCTGAATTAAGAGTAGAAATAAGGTTAATTGGTAGTATTTATACAAAGAAACAATGTAATACCATACTTGGCTTTTGGCAAATCACGTTCGACTCTTATAGTGAAGGCCTGAAAGTTTAATTTTTGGTCAAACTTCCCAATTAAGACTAAAAATAAGGTAAATTGGAAGTAATTGTACAAAGAAACTACGTAATACTACTTCGGTTTTTGAGAACCACGTTTTTCCCATATTTTTTTTCCTATTTGGCTCTTACAAGGCCTAGTTCAGGCCAATCAGGGCTAAAAGTTTGACTTTTGGTCAAACTTCTCAATTAAAAACCAGAAACAGGATAAATAAGTAGTTGAAAATAAAACTATGTAATACTATTCCATGCTCTTAAAAACCGTGTTTTCCCCTTGTTGAGCCCTGTTTGGCTCTTATATAATGCCAAGTTCAAGCCAATCAATGTTGAAAGTTTGACTTTTTTTTTTAAACTTCTCAATTAAGACTAAAAATACGGTTAATTAGTAATGTTTATATATAGAAACTACGTAATAGCATTCCCGACTCTTGAGAACAATTTGTTCTTCTCGTTTGGGCCTTACTCGGCTCTTATAAGGCCTAATTGAAAGCAATGACTTTTGATCAAACTTCTCAATTAAACTAGAAATAATGTTAATTGGTAGTATTAGTATATAGAAACTATGTAAAAAACTATGTAATACCACTCTCGACTCTTGGAAATCACGTTTTCTCCCTGTTTTGACCCTATTCGGCTCTTATGAGGCCTAGTTTAGGCCAATTTGGGCTTAAAGCTTGATTTTTGGTCAAGCTTCTCAATTAAGACTAGAAATTGGTGAAAATGCCACTTCATGGTGAAATCTGGGATTGTCTTAGGGCACATTGTTTTAGAGAGAGGTATAGAGGTTGATAAAGTTAAGGCAGAACTAATCCCAATAAGGTTAACTAATAATAATTGCACATTGATAATACTTAATACCACTCACGGCTCTTGAAAATCATATTTTCCTCTCGTTTAGGCCATATTCGTTTCTTTTATACAGGGCTAGTTCAGGCTAATCGAGGTTAAAAGTTTGATTTTTAGTTAAACTTCTAAATTAAAACTAGAAATAAAGATAAATGATAGTATTTGTACATAGAAACTATATAACACCACTCTCGAATATGAGAACCACATTCTACCCTTTGGCCCTACTCGGCCCGAAAATGGCCTAGTTTCTGGCCAATCGGGAATGAAAGTTTGACTTTTGGTCAAACTTCCCAATTAAAACTAGAAACAAAGTTAGTTTGTAGTAATTGAATATAAAAACTATGTAATACTACTACCGGCACTGGAAAATCATGTTTTTCGCTCCCTATTCGGCTCTTATAAGGTCTAGTTCAGGCCAATTGGGGCTGAAAGTTTGGGTTTTTTTCAAAGTATAAATTAAGACTAAAAACAAGGTTATTGGTATTAATTGTACATAGAGACTATGTAATTCTACTCTCGGCCAATGAAAATCACGTTTCTCCATATTTAGGCCCTATTTGGTTCTTATAAGGGCCAGTTCTTGCCAATCAGGGTTAAAATTTGACTTTTGGTCAAACATCCCAATAAGACTAAAATAAAGTTAATTATAGTATTTGTATATAAACACTGTGTAACTTTATTTTCGGCTCATGAGAATCATGTTTCTTCCCGTTTGAGCCCTATCGGCTCTTATATGGCCTAATTCAGGTCCATCGGTCATGACAGCTTGACTTTTGGTCAAACTTTCTAATTAAGACTAGAAACATGTTTAATTTGTAGCAGTTGTACATAGAAACTATGAAAAACTACTCTCGGTTCTTTAAAACCACGTTTTCCATGGTTTATTCACTATTTGGCTTTTATGGGGCATAGTTCAGGCCAATTCGGGGCTAAAAGTTTGATTTTTGATCAAACTTCCTAATTAAAACAAGAAATAAGGGTAATTGGTATTATTTATACATGAAAACTTTGTAATACTACTCTCAGCTATGAAAATCATGTTCTCCCTATTTAGGCCCTATTCGGCTCTTATAAGGCCTAATTCAGGCCAATCAGGGGTGAATGTTTGACTTTTGATCAAACTCTCAATTAAGATTAGAAATAAGGTTCATTAGTAGTTTTTATATATATATACTATGTAACACTACTCTCGACTCATGAAAAATTACATTTTTTACCTTTTTGGGCCTTATTCGGCACTTATATGGCTTGTCTACTACTTCTTATGAATCTAAACAAAGGAATTTTGATAGACTCGAAAAAAGAAATAGTAATCTTTGACGAACAAGATTAAAATCATTATTATTTTGATACAAAATGACACAAGAGAGGGTTTACCCTTTTGGGCCTTATTCGGCACTTATATGGCCTAATTCAGGTTAATCGAAGATGACAATTTGATTTTGGTCAAACTTTTCAATTAAGACTAAAAACAAGGTAATTTATGATAATTGTACATAGAAATTATGTAAAACTACTCTCAGCTCTTGAAAATCACATTTTCGCATGTTTATTCCCTATTCGGCTCTTATAAGGCCTAGTTCAGGCCAATCGGGGCTGAAAGTTTGACTTTTAACTAGAATTTCTGAATTAAGACTAGAAATAAGGTTAATAGGTAGTATTGTACATAGAAACTATGTAATACTATTCTCGCTCTTGAAAATCATGTTTTCCCATGTTTATTTCCTATCGGCGGCTTTTAAGATATACTTCAGGCCAATTGTGGTTGAAAGTTTGACTTTTATCAAACTTCCCAATTAAGACTTGACATAATTAATTGGTAGTATTTGTGCATAAAAACACATAATACCCCTCCAGCATCTTGAAAATCACATTTTCTGTCCATTGGGCCTTTTGGCCCTTATAAGGTAGGCCTATTTCAGACTAATCTAGGATGAAAGTTTGACGTTTGGTCGAACTTCCTAATTAAGACTCAAAATAAGGTTAAATGATAGTATTTGTATATATAAATAATGTAATACCACTCCCATTTCTAGAGAACCACATTTTCCCCATGTTTTTTCCCTATCAGCCTTATAACCCTAGTTCTGGCCAATAAAGGCTGAAAATTTGTCAAAATTTCTATTTAAGACGAGAAACAAGGTTAACTAGAAGTAGTTGAAAGTATAACCATGTAGTACTACTCCCGACTCTTAAAAATCACATTTTCCTACCGTTTGGGCCCTATTTGGCTCATATATAAGACCATTTTCAGGCCAATCGGGGTTGAAAGTTTGACTTTGACCAGGTCAAACTTCAGAATTAAGACTAGAAAATAAGTTAACTGGTAGTATTTGTATATAAAAACTATATAATATCCTTAACAGCTCTTTAACCATATTTTCTACCCGTTTAGGCCCTATTCGGCTCCTATATGGCCTAGTTTGGCTAATCGAGACTGAAAGTTTGACTTTTGGTCAAATTTTCAATTTAGACTGTTTGGCTCTTATAAGGTTAATTGGTAGAATTATACATAAAAACTATGTAACACCACTGTCGGCTCATGAGAACCATGTTTTCTACCCGTTTGGGCCCTATTCGGGTCTTATATGGCTTAGTTCGGCCAATCGGGGATGAAAATATGACTTTTGGTCAAAATTTCCAATTTAACTAGAAACAAGGTTAATTTGTAGTAATTATACTTAGAAACTATGTAATACTGCTGCCGGCTCTTGAGAACCATGTTTTCCCCATATTTTTTTGCTATTCGGATATATAGGGCCTAATTCAAACCAATCAGGGCTGAAAATTTAACTCTGAATCAAACTTCTCAATTAAGACTAGAAATGAGATTAATTGGTAGTATTTGTACATAAAACCTATTTAATAGCACTCTCGGCTCTTGAAAAATCACGTATTATCCCCGTTTAGGCCCTATTGGGGTCTTATAAAGCCTAGTTCACGCCTCGGGCCTAAAAGTTTGACTTTTTTTGCTCTAACTTCTCAATTAAGACTAGAACAGAGTTAATTAATAGTAATAGTAAATAGAAACTACGCGATACCACTCACGGCTCTTGAAATAACGTTATCTTCTCATTTATGCCCTATTCGGTTCTTATGGGCCTAGTTTGGCCAATCTAGGCTAAAAGTTTAATTTTTTATCAAACTTCTTGATTAAATGAGAAATAAGGTTAATTGGTGGTGTTTGTACATAGAAACCAAAATTTCTACCCGTTTGGGCCATACTCTGCTCTTATATGCCCAAGTTCAGGCTAATTATGATTGGAAATAAGAGTAGTAATTGTTCAAAACTATGTAATACTACTCTCGCTCTTAAAAGTCACGTTTTCTCCCTGTTTAGAACCTATTCGGCTCTTATACTCACGGGGCTGAAAGTTTAACTTTTGGTCAAACTTTCAATTAAGACTAGAAATAAGATTAATTTGTAGATTTATACATAAAAACTATGAAATATCAGTCACGGCCCTTAAAAGCCACGTTTTCTCGCCGTTTAGGCCCTATATTCGGCCTAGTTTAGACCAATCGGGACTGAAAGTTGACTTTTGGTCATCTTTCCAATTAAGTCTAGAAATAAGGTTAATTAGTAGTATTTATACATCAAAACAATGTAATATTACTCCGGCTCTTGATAACCACTTTTCTCCTTGTTTGGGCCCTATTCGGCTCTTATATTGCCTGTTCAGGTCAATCAGGGATGAATGTTTAACTTTTTGTCAAACTTCCCAATTAAGGGTAGAACAAGGTTAATGATAGTAATTATACATAAGAAACTATGTAATACTATTCCTTACGCTTCAGAATCACGTTTTCCACATGTTTATTCCCTATTCGGCTCTTATAAGGCCTAGCTTAGTTCAATCAGGGCTTAAAGTATAACTGTTGATCAACTTCCCAATTATGACTAGAAATAAGTTTAATAATAATATTTGTATATAAAAATTATGTAATACCACTCTCGGCTCTTCAAAGTCACTTTTTGCCCTATTAAGGCTCTATTCAACTCTTATAAGGCCTAGTTCAGGCCAATTGGGGTTGAAAGTTTGACTTTTTCTAAAAACTTCTCAATTAAGACTAGAAACAAGATTATTTAATAGTAATTGTACATATAAATTTCATAATACCACACACGGCTCTTGAAAATTATGTTTCTTTCATTTAGGCCCTATTCGGGTAATATAAGGCCTAATTCAGGCCAATCATCAGGGCTGAAAGTTTGACTTTGATCAAACTTCTCTTTTAAGAGTATAAATAAAGTTAATTGATAGTATTTGTAATATAAAAATTATGTAAACCACTCCTGGCCCTTGAAAATCATATTTCACCAATTTAGGCCTTATTCAGCTCTGATAAGGCCCAGTTCAGATCAATCGGGGTTAAAAGTTTGATTATTTGTTAAACTTCTTAATTAAGACTTGAAATAACATTAGTTAGTAGTATCTGCACATAGAAACTATGTAATACCACTCTCAGCTCATGAGAACACGTTTACTACCCATTTGCGCCCTTTTTTCTCTTATATGGCCTAGTTCAGGCAATCGGTGATGAAAATTTGATTTTTGGTCAAACCTCCCTATTAAGAGTAGAAACAAGGCTAATTTGTACTAATTGTACAAAAAAACTCGGCTCTTGAAAAATCACATTTTCCTCAAATTTGTTCCATATTGGCTCTTATAAGGTTCAAGCCAATCGGAGCTAAAGTTTGGCTTTTAATCAAACTTCCCAAGTAAGATTAGAAATAAGGTACCACTCCCTGCCTTTAAAAATCATGGTTTCAACAGGATTAGGCCCTATTCAAATCTTATTTGGCCTCGTTCAGGCCAATCGGAGATGAAAGATTGACTTTTGGTCATACTTCACAATTAAGACTTGAAACAAGGCAATTATAAGGCCTAGCTCAGGCCAATCGGGTTGACAATTTAACTTTTGGTCAAACCTCATAAATAAGACTAGAAAAAAGGTTAATTAGTAGTAATTGTGCATAGAAACTATGTAATACTACACCCAGCCCTTGAAAACCACGTTTTCCCCTGTTTGGGCCCTATTCGTCTCTTATAAGGCCTAGTCGGGCTAATCGGGGTTGATAATTTAACTTTTAGTCAAACCTCCCAATTAATACTAGAAAGAAGGTTAATTTGTAGTAATTTCAGATAGAATTTGTAAAATACTACTCCCGGCTCTTGAAAACCATAGTTTCCTTTTGTTTGGGCCCTATTCCGCTCTTATAGGCCTATTTCAGGCTAATCCGGGCTGAAAGTTTGAATTTGGTCAAATTGTCAATTAAGACTAGAACAAGGTTAATTAGTAGTAACTGTACATAAAAAGTATGTAATATCAGTCCCGAATCTTGAAAATCATCTTTTCTCCCCGTTTTAGCCAATTCGACTCTAATAAAGCCTAATTCAGGCCATCAGGATTGAAGTTTGTCTTTTCGTTAAACTCCCCAATGAAGACTTGAAAAAAAAATAATTAGTAGTAATTGTACGAAGAAACAATGAAATACCACACAAGGCACTTGAGAAAAACAGTTTTCTCCCGTTTCGTCCCTATTCAGCTCTTTTAGACCTAATTCAGGCCAACAGGGCTGAAAGATTAGATTTGGTCAAACTTCCCTTCAAAGACAAGAAACAAGGTTAATTAATAGTAGTTGCACATAGAAACTATGTAATACTACTCCACGCTCTTAAAAATCATATTTTTTTCCTGTTTGGATCCCTATTCTGCTCGATAAAGCCTAGTTTAGACCAATCAAGGTTGAAAGATTGGCTTTTGGTCAAACTTCTTATTAAGACTTGAAAAAGATAATTAGTAATAATTGTACATAAAAATTATACAGTACTACTCTCGGCTTTTGAAAACCATGTTTTTCCCCGTTTGGGTCCTATTCGGCTCATAAGCCCTAGTTTAGGCCAGTCATTGCTGAAAGTTTAATTTTAGTCAAACTTCCCATTTAAGACTCGAAATAATGTTAATTAATAGTAATTGTACATAAAAACTATGTCATATTACTCTCGGCACTTGAAAACCACGTTTTCTCCTATTATGGGACCCTATCATATCTTATTATTAGACCTACTTCTGACCAATTGGGGTGAAAGTTGAATTTGGTCAAACTTCTCAATTAACACTAGAAATAAAGGTAATTAGTAGTAATTGTACAAAGAAACTAGGTAATATAATATTGGATTTTAAAAATCACATTTCCTCCAGTTTTGGCCCAATTCGACCTTTTCTAAGGCCTAGTTCAGGGCCAATCAGGGCTGAAAATATGAGTTCTGGTCAAACTTCCTAACTAAGACTAGAAATAAGTTTAATTGGCAGTATTGTACATAGAAACTATGTAATACCACTCTTGACTCTTGAAAATCGCATTTTCTCTAGTTAGGCCTATTCAGCTCTTATAACGTTTAGTTCAGGTCAAAATCGGGGCTAAAAATTTGACTTTTGGTCAAACCTTCTAATTATGGCTAGAAATCAGTTTAATTAATAGTATTTGTACATCGATACTATGTAATATCTCTCCTGGCTCTTGAAAATCATGTTTCCTCCCCTTTAGGCTATTTGACTCTTATACGGCGTAGTTGAGGCCAATCAGGGATGAAAGTTTGTCTTTTGGTCAAACTTCCTATTTAAGACTAGAAACAAGATTAATTGTAGTAATCATATATAAAAATAATGTAATACAACTTTCATCTCTTGAAAATCACGTTTCCCATGTTTACTCTCTATTCGGCTCTTATAAGGCATAGCTCAGGTCAATCGAGACTGAAAGTATGACTTTTGGTCAAACTTTTCAATTAAA
>JAVJIF010004073.1:0-117564 GCA_038442645.1 Agave tequilana
ATGTTCCATGCACATGAGTTTTCCTTGTTTATTGCCTCCACCAACCATGAGAATAGAGACTATGAACAAAGTCGTTACATGTGGGGAATAGCAGGAGCCTAGATTTAAAGTGAGAACGGAGGAGAAACTCTAGAAGGAGAACCAGTAAGAGTAGGTATGGTCAGAGAAATTTGGAAGGAGTCACAGTGTTTTTCATTTTCTTTGTTTTTGTTCTCTCTTTTGCCCGTCCCTTAGGATCTGTGGGACCTTCCGCCATGCATGTCTTTTATTCACCTCAAAAGTATGTACAAGGTGAAGTATATTATGCTTCCTTTGACAGTAGATGGTTATTTTATATATCATTTTTCTATTTAGGTTCTTTCATGTACAATTAGCAATGCAAAATTTGTAAGTTAAATAATACACATAAAGGTATTGCTGTATCCCTTTTTTGGATTTTGGAGAATTGCTATGTTTTCTGAATTCCGTCCATATCTACAAATCTTATCTCTCTGTGCACGCACATTCTTTTTTGTTATTGTCTTTTCTTTTGTTTTCCTTTCCTTTGTGTGTGTGTGTTGTTTGGGGTTTTTTTTTGGGGGTGGGGGGGGGGTTGTGGGGGAGGGGGGGGGGGGGAGTTGAGCGGAACAGAAAAGTTAGAGACATTAGAACAAGTAGGTGGACTAAACTGCATTATGGCTGCTGTAGGATGAACCTAGTGCGAGATGAGGAGACAGATAACTTGTTAAAACAAAGAGGTGGGAATGGGAGTGCCAGCATTTGTTTTTGATATATGTGTACTCAGTTGGTTAGGAGCCATCACTTTAGGCAAGGAACCGGTGCTTAATATTTGAATATAAATGTGCATCATCTTTCACCATAATGGGAAATCATAATTAGCTGGTATATATGCCGTAAATTTTTGGCTATAGTATGTAGGAGATTTCCATTAACTAAAAATGACTCTGCACTGATACAGGAGACAAATGAATTTTCATTTGTATTCAACCTTATGTCTCCTTTTCCTAGTTATTTATATAAAATATGATAGAAAAATAATTTAGATTCTTTTCTTTGACACTTAAATTTGTATCTCCTGTCCTTCATGCTTCCTAAGGCCCGACCCTTTTAGATAGCAAGCTATATAGGATCCACTTGGTCTTCATGCTTTAAACATGGTTTTATGTCCACTTGTTTGCAGGGACACAGACAACCTTTGGTAATAATAAGGCTAATAAGGTATCATTTTCTACATGAAAAATAGTCTTTAAAATAAAAGTTTTTCCACAGCAAATATCCCTAAGTATGTGGAGAACATTCATTTCAAATTGGAAAATATATGTTAAGAAATTTACCAGTTATATTTTCAGGGAAGTTCAAAATTCCTTGGATTAATATGTAATAATGTGTTTATTGGTTTAATCTTAAATTTTGGTATAATGGACTTGTGCAGTTACTCTTACTGCTATGTGCTTCTTCGCATCTGTTTGACAATGTGGATATTCTACGCATATGCTCTCAAAGTTTTAAATGATATTCTCTTATTTGATAAAATTGCTGATCCCTGACCACGGATGCAGGTGGGAAGCGGCAGTTCAGCACGAGCTGGGATAAGAAAGGTATATAGCCAAATATCCTGATACGTGGATGAGCTGGGATATTTGTTTTGGTTGTGTGCACACTCGCGAACATAGTGATACAGATTTTCCAAAACTCTCACAATAGTATATCCACTGATTCACCAATATTCACTCTTTGATGTGCCTTCGGGTGTTTTTTTTTTTTTTTTTCCTTTTTCTCTCTTTTTGCCTTTTTGCGTACTTGGTTAAAATAACTCTTGTTTATTGTAATATTACTTTAATATTACTTTAATATTTTTTTGTTTCATTTGTATACTCTTTAGGAAGGACAAGCAAGAAATATTATACGTGATGTATTTCTTGCTAATGTGCCGGTAAATTTCTCTGAAATCCTTTTTTCTTCCTCATGGCTTTCTATTGTCAATTTAGAGTTCACTTTCCCATGTTTCCTGCAGGTTAGCGATGGCAACTTTAGACCAAAATGTATATATGCTGCTGTTATGTTAAGGCGAATGATGGATGCGATTCTAAATTCAGACACCATGGATGATAAGGTAATGATGAGATCAAATATTCACGCGTCTATTTATTTATCTTATTTTATTTACTTTGTCTTGTTGTAGTCCGTGCTTGAAATATTACTCCTAATCTTATATGGATTTCAGATGGTTTAACAGATTGTCATTTTAGCATTGTAATTTAGTACTAGTATGCTAGCATTATATTATATTTAGAGTAAAAGAAATTTGCCAAATCATATCTGGTTTAGGTTATATAGAGAGCTCGCATGGATTGCCAATGATGACAATTTGCAAGGAAAATTTTGTCAATTATGCCATGATTTGAATGTAAATTAAAGGAGACACAGTACTCAGGGTGTGTGTGGCATTGCTTCTGGAAAGTGCTTTTTACAGCTTTCAAAACAAATTAGTGCTTTTTTTGATAATGGCTTAAAAAAGGCTTACTGAGAAGTCACGTGGTGAAAGCTGTGGTTTAGAGAAGGTTCCTCTCAGCTGTAGGAGCAGCAAGCCCACCCCCTACTTGATTTCCTTTCTCTCCTACTTTTCCTCTCATATGATGTCTCATGTGATCTGGCTTCCAACTGAAAATTTCAACTTTTCTCTCTGCTTATGAATTTTTAAACTTTCTGTCTCCTACATTCATTCTTATCAAAACTACATCCAACAATTCTATTTTAAATATTGATTTTTACTGATAAGCACTTACAATTTCAAAATTAATGAACACCATAAATATGTTGAAAATATTGGAAACAAGAAAATATTGATCCTCACTGTTAAGTTAAGGTGTCTTTTTGCTAATAACCTGCTTCAGGGTTACAGTAGTACAAGCAGTCTTTCAGCTACCTTTATAAATATTGAATTTTCTTTAGCACTGTCTTTTAGTCTGCTCGTGAAAAAATTAATGTCAGTGTGTTGGTATTTCACTTCCAATTTTTCTACAGGGTGGAACAGTCAGTGCATGCATTACGTACGTGTTTCTGAATATGTTTACCTCTTTTCTGTGCATTTTTTATAATGTCTTATTCTTTGTCCATTATTTTCATTTCTGAAAATTCCTGCTTTTCAGTGAACTGTGAACCTTTTGTCCAACTATGATAAAACTTAAATGGTTCAGTCTAGTTCTTAGAGACGAGGGGGTGGGGGTGGGGTGGGGTGGGGTGGGGTTGGCGTTTCGGCCTCGTTGTTGAGGCCAGAATGGGAAAAGAAAGAGATAGTGCTGTAATTAAATTTGATAATATGATAGGATAACATGTTTACATTTCTTTCTGTAGTAATGGTAACGTTGGTATGCAGTCAGTTTTTTATGATCACCTTACCTAGTATTACTGTTTATTATGATCACCTTACCTAGTATTACTGTTACTGTACTTTTCCATCAGGATTATGTGGGCAACAAGCGGTTGGAGTTATCAGGGCAGCTTATATCCCTGCTTTTGAGGTGATTTTTTGTACCCTGGATTGAAACTCATACCTTTTAGATTTAGATGTTAACATATATGGTTTTATTAACTGGAAACTGTTTTGTAGGATTTATTCAAAACAATGAACTCATTTGCTGTAGAAAGTATAAACATGTTGTATGAAAAAGCTAGCCGTTCGAAACCGTTGGATTTACTGATGTAAGTTCCAAAAACTTCTCTAACTGAAATTCTTATTTTTTATTTGTTTTTTTGAAGTAAATAAAAGTTAAAATTTAATATAAATGTTTCTGTTCTTTAATTATCCATGTAATTACTGTGGACATATATCTTGAAATTTTCTTTCACACTACATATATATTACCTATTTTTTGACCAATAAGAAAACATGTTTGTTTTTTTGGGCTTATTTTCCGTTTGACATTTTTGCTTTATCTACGACTTAGTGTTGGATGTACTTCCCTATAGCAAATCTGTTAACTTTTTCCTTCTTTTGTGCTCTTTCTTAGTCTGGGAAAACTTTGAAAGGTTGTTTCTTGGTTGTGTGACACTAAGCTGCTGACATTCCAGGATTTCTGACGAGCTTCTTTGGTTCTACTTTCTTTGCTTGAGAAGTTCACACCAATTTGGAGAGTTGATGGCATGTTGACATGAAATCACCCCCAGATGCTGACACGTGTGGGTGGGTGGGGTTTTTTTTTCGGGGGGGGGGGGGGGGGGGGGGGGTTTAGTAAATTGCATATAAGGTGGTGGTAACTGTGTTATTTTGTGGATTAACGCTACTAACGATATAGAATAATCAGGAACTAAATCAGCCATAATGTTTCAAGCTCAAGTTCACGCAAAATACGTGTGTTATGTCTTAGTTGTGGCATGGGCTAAAGGACCAAATTACGAGACATGCAATAGTTGGCAGATTGATTAATAAGTTGGGGACCTAACTTGACCCAAAAAGAAAAAAGCCCTGATGGAGTCTTCGATTCAACTTAATTAGATATCTAATTTCCTCCTTACTGCACTGGTTAATACCCCTTTGCCCCCGAGTGGAAACCCATAATGGAGACATATCCAACTAACCAGATATCCAATTACATTTTTACTTAATATTGGACTAGTACGTGCTATTTTCGTTTATTGAATTCCTTAATTTATACAAACCAGGGTACTTCCCCTTGCTCAGCTAAATGCAAGACATATGGATTTAACATTCTTAAGTAATAAAACATATAAATAATTATTTACTGTTTTTCTGCATCATAAACTAAGCTTGCCTGTGCAACCATTCTTGATATATGCATTGAGATTTAGGCAAAGTGAGGTAAAAGTGTGGGTTGGAAATTTCAATGTGTTCTACTTAGAAGTGTAGTTGAATGCATTTGAAGATTAACTGAGGGCGTGAAAATTCCCTATTGCACCTGAGAATGTATCATGAGTTGGTTTAATAATCTCCATTTCTTCAAGTTGCACGCTATTGGATACGCAAAGCCAGAACCTGATTCGAAACTGAAAATTTCAGAGATGAATAATAACGGTTTTCTACTGTGTGTGTGTGTGTGTGTGTGTGTGTGTGTGTGTGTGTGTGTGTATATATAATATATATATATATATATATGAGAGAGAGAGAGAGAGAGAGAGAGAGAGAGAGAGAGAGAGAGAGAGCCTTGTGTAGTTCCGAAAGGATTCTAGCCTGAATCCTTCCCACTCAAATACCAACATCCGACATTCAAATACAAGATCTACTCCGTTGAAGTTGATCTATATCATTTAAAGTAACTAAAATAAAAATCAAGTGTTTTGAATACTTTTTGCCCATCCATCAAGCGGCACAAATGGGCGGCCGAAAGTAGTGAGTTGATTAGATCTATATCTTTAGACATACAAATTCTCGATACGGCCATCAAATGATCTAAATATTTAAAAACCCCTACAAACCAATTCTTGTTAGATTTCAAATGTTTTACACCGTTAAACTAACCAACTCACTATTTAGGCCATCCGTTTTCCCCCTGCTTGATGCATGGGCAAAAAGTACTTAAAATACTTGATTTTTGGTTTATAGATACTTGAAATAATATAGATCAACTTCAACGGAATGATCTTGTATTCGAATGATGTATGGTTGTATTTGAGTGGGAAGGATTCGGCTCAATCCTTCCGGAACTACACAAGTCTATCTCTCTCTCTCTCTCTCTCTCTATTATTATATATATATATATATATATTATATATATTATCAAAGCATAAAAGACTAAAATGCCCACACAACTATAACATACTACTCTAAGACTCTCCTTGAAGCTGAACCATGTATTATTGTATTGGCCTAGTTTGTCACAAAATGTATCTTAGTCTAGATGTTTTTAAAGATTTTGTAAAGACATGAGCCAATTGTTCTTTGACAAATAGAATGAAGTAATAAAAGCAAGTTCTAGGACAAGGGATCTTAGCCACAAGAGCTCACATGTGGTTGGTGTCATGGGTTTGTATTCAGCCTCTGCATTGGACCTGGCACCACTGGTTTGTTTTATTACTTTTTCAAGACAAGATTAATGACAAAAGATACAATATCCTGTTGCGATTATCTAATGGCGAACCTATCCAACCAGCTTCTGAATACACCAGAATGTTCACATTGCCATTTCTTTTAAAAGATTAACCCTTAGCCTAGGCTCTTCTTTAAATATCTCAAAATATAGATAACTGCTTTCTAATGAGGTTGCCTTGATGTACTAATAAATTGACTCACAACACTCTCAGGAAAAGCAATGTCTGCTCTAGTAATTGTGATGGGTACGAAATCGTTAGGACTCTCCCCTAGGGTTTCTCACCAGCAAAGCAATTTAGATTCTCTCCCTATGGTTTTCTCACCCAGCACACAAACTAATAAAGCTTCAACAAGCAATTTTTTTTCATCATTAACTAAAACTTAATCAATATAGTCTTAGCCTTATATAAGCTTACACCAAGAGGCACCACAACCAATATGGAATAAACATAAACAAAAAGTAAATGAAGCAACAAACTAAAATAACCTATAATAAAAGCAACTAAGATAACGATGTCCGATTAATGTCCCCATCATTCTCCCTGGCTGGAAACATTCATCTCAAATGAATGGAGGTTGAACTAAATAATCTCCTCGCACGAAGCATCTCAATCAGGCCATGGTGGTGGTTATGGAACCGACATTCGTGCTTCAAGTCTAAACCAAGGTGGTGGAGGTAAAACTAGCCTCTGTAACGACTCAACTGAAGTCGATGATAGATCTAGAGAGAGATGCATAAAAAAGAGTTGAATCCTCCCCACTGAAAACCAAACTATACCAGAATCTCATGGAATATCCAATTCATGGGTAATGGAAGGAATCCTCGTCAGATCTCTATAAGAACTTGTACGTCGAGCATGCAACTTCCTCCCAATTCCTGGAGAGAATCTCTCAAAGTGAATCGTAACCATCACCTCACTATCAACTACAAATTTCTGCAAGATACTATATGGATATGCAGCAAATTTGTAGTCATAATTAAAAATTGCTATATGTTGAGAGATCTCATCGTGTGTAACATGCAAATGCAATGCATCAAATTCACGAGGTATAATTCCTAAAGATAGAAAAAAAAGATGTATGGGTTTCCTAGGAAGACGTACATCAAACACCGCTAATGGTATAACATCATTAGGACCAATAGAAATATGAAGAAACTCAAAAAGAACTCCAAATATTCACTAACACTAGGAATAACCACAATAGACTCAACTTTTATCTCCTGACTCTCTTTAGGAGAAAAATCTGATTCAAGAAGATGAGCAGGCTTCTTCTCCTCATGTGAGATGTGAATCTGATAAGCTATACGAGGGGACTTTAAAGGTTTACTAAATGTAATGACGCTAGTAACAATTGTCTTATGCTCAATCCCGTCTTCTATCATCGGTGTGGCAAGTGAATACCTAATCTGTACGGGCATACTAGACTCCACTAATAAAAGCTCAGAATCACTAGTATCATCCACATGTACTAAACTCTAATAACATATCCACACATCACTAGTACCCTTAAAAGAAACATGGACCTCATCAAGAATCGTGTACTGGGATCAACTAATGTATCCTCAATGACACTAGTATCTCGGAAGAAACGTAGACATTCTCAACAACACTCGAGTCGTCAACATCATCATTAGGCATGATATTATTATGTCGACTCTCCGAGGGGCGCTAATAATCATATTGTCCATATCCCTCACACTTAGAATACTGCCCCTGGCTTTGGAAATGAATATCCCCTGAAAAGACAATTCTAGCTCTAAAGCTAAATGATAAGCCTCTTCAACGGGCAGATGGTAGGAGCTAGTGAGCATGGCACGTCGTATGTCGGACCTCAAACCTCAACAAAAGCTAGATATGGTGTGGTAACACAGTCTCTTTCTCACATCACAATGAAAGGTTAAGTCATCAAATATTGCTATGCAATCTCAAATAGACATATTACATAAGCTTGCCTTAAGCTTTGTGTAACTCCTCTAGGAGATGGTCCCTATAAAACTCGAGGAGGTACTTTTTCTGAAGCTTGCCTTTTATCTCTTCTCACGACTCTATGAGATTCTTACGCTGTCTCTCACGTGCTCTCTCCACCAAAGTCCAATAAATTTGGTTGGCCCTACTAGTGTCAACCCAGCAAATTGAATCTTACGCACATCAGACATCTTATAACAGTCAAAGTAGTACTCCATATCGGCTAGCCAATTACAAAAAATACGAGGACCAGGGTAACCATCAAATCTTGAATCTTCTAACCTAAACTTATGTGTTATTTTATCTTTCTTAGCAGCATGCCAAATACACACAACTATTCTCATAGTCATCTCATGTTTTTGTGTTTCATACTTCTATCCTCTCTAACTTGGCATTGCGACCCCGAAGTTACCTAAGCATATGACCAAGCTTATATCCATGTCGGTTTGTTTTTTATCTTGATTATTCATGTTCGCTTATACGCCTTCGTTAGAAAACATGCTCCAATTTAAGACACAAATGCAGAGTTAAACAAACAAGCAGATGCAATGCAAAATCCTAGACTCAAACAAAACTAAATGCATGCACTAAATAATGGAAGGTAGTCTCTTAAAAAGGCTCAATTTCGAAAGGCAAGGAAATGCAATTATAAAATATTGAAAATAACAAACAATGATGTAAACCACTAGAGAGAAGTAAATCACAATGCCGCTAACAACTTATTGCAGTCCAATAATAATTGTAAACAATCTAACAATTGAAAATTCAACTCAAGTGAGATTTCGCTTGAGGGTGAGTAGTTCACTCCCAAACGTAGAATCTTGTAAGATTCCTCCGAGGATCACTTATAACTGAGAGCTGAAAATCACGTGTGAAAGTTTTGGATCAGCAGTAACAAGGTCTGGATATGATTGGAAGAAGATTGCTTTAAAACAGCTCGAATCTGGCTCGAAACAGACTTAAAATGGCATGAAATGGCCCGAAAACCAAATGTGCTGAGTTGGGTCCGAATCGGGACCGAGTCGAGACAGTGTTCTAAATATCCCCGATATAACCCCGATATTGCGCCGATATTGCGTTTACGGCGCCTAGCCGCAATGATTTGGCACATCCAAACCGATATAGCGTTTTTCATCCAAAATCGCCGATAAATAGGCATGGACCTGAAATATCGCCGCAATTTAGGCGATTTTGGACCCGATATCGCGTTTTACACCTAATTTCTAGGTTAGGTATTTGGGTAATTCGAGTGATGTGATATTTTTGAAGATTCTACACTTGGATAGTGAAAATGAATTCATAAGCTTAATGCAAGTTATCGAGTTAAGTATATCTTAAACATATAAGTATGATGTTTTATATAGATTTATAAAATTTATGCATATATTGTCTTATTGAGATGCAATTTAAGACAAGAAGATGTGTATATTTCCAGTCCGATTTTGACATCTGATTTTTAAAATATCTCCGATATATCCCTATCTCCGATAAATTTTTCCGGCTGATGTAGCCGCTATGGCCGCCATTTAGAACACTGAGTCGAGAAAATCTAGATCAGCTGACTTGGTCCGAGTCGGGACTGAGTCAAGACCGAGTTAGGCCTGGTCAACCAAGCACTGAAGCTGAACTGGAGTGTTGGGTTGATCGCTGGCGGGTCGGATCAGGTTGGGTTGATTGCTGACTGGCAGGTCAAGTTCAGTATGAGTTGGGTGGATCACTGACAGATCGGGTTAAAATTTGGTCCGCTCCAATCCCATTCGCGTGGATCACGGAAGAGAGACATCGCAGAAGACAGTCAAGAGCAGCGAAGTTCAAGTGAGTGATTCTGATGGCGAGATCAAGGTTACGGAAGAAGTCGACGACGAGGTCGGGTCGGGATTTGGTTGCGACAAGTGCTGTCGAGGTCATCGCAATCGATGAAGATCGTGGATGAGGACGTCGATTTGTCGAGGCGGCGGTGACTGCACATCGTCCGTGAGGTCGATTGAGGGCCGTGATCACGATGCGAGGACAGTTGAAGGCCTAGATCACGCAGTGAAGTCATTGAAGTTGTGGGTGAGTTCTGCGAGGTCGGAGAGGGGTCGACTGGAGTCGGACGATGACGACGAGGGCAACAGTTGCTGTTGGAGAAGGCTACAGATGACGTCGCCGGCAAATCAGAAGTCGGAGGTGGAGCAGGGCTTGGGTTGAGGCGGCGGATGAGGAGCTAGGGTTTGGGGTTGATGAAATGGAAGATGAACAGTGGCGACGGGCAATTTTGGGTGAATTTGTGGATTTTTTTATTCTTTTTCTTTTCTTTTCTTCTCTTTTTTCTTTGTTTTTCAAAACTAAGAAATCTAAACTTGGGGGAAAACAAGGAAAAGATTTGGATTTACGTCTTTGATTTTTTTTTGCGTGAGAAAATAAGAAATTTAACTCTAATACTAAAATGATGAGGTACAAAACCGTTGGGACTCTCCTTGGTTTTCTCACTCAACAAAGAAATTGAGATTCTTTCCCTAAGGTTTCTCACCTAGCACACAGACAAATAAAGCTTCAACAAGCAATTTTCATTCATCATTAACTAAAAACTTAAACAATAGTCTTAGTCTTATATAAGCCTACACCAAGAAAAGAATCCCTTCACAATCAATATGAGACTAAATATAAACAAAAACTAAATAAAGCAACCAACTAAAATAAACTAAAATAAAAGCAACTAAGTTAACGATGTTCGATTGATGTCCCCATCACACACACTGTCTAGTAGTTTAACTATTCAAATGGTTTTCCATGGTTAGAACACAACTTACATTAAGATCCATTGGTGTATTGATTGGTTACACCCGTAACAATCTTGTTATCTTCCAACATATTTAGCACATATTTCCTTTGTGAAAAGGAGGCTCCAACTTTGATCTAGCCATCTAAATGCTTAGGAGATAAACATTGTTTCCCCGAGTTGTTGATGTGATTTTGCTTTGCAGAGATGCGTTCAACCTTTTAACACTGGAAGCACTATTTCCTATTGATGTAATATCACCACATAAATAATCAACACAACCATTTAGTCATTGCCTTACTGAAAACATTATGATCAACAACACATATCTTCGGTCCACGGTGAAGAACTTCACAAAACTTTTCAAACAATGCTCTACACAAAAGTTCCCGAACCATGCTCTAGACCAAATTTCCCAAACCATGTTCTAGGAGATTGTTTCTGGCCTTAGATGGTTTTCTTGAGCCCAAAACCTTTCGGCATTCTAAAGAACTAGAACCAAGGGGTTCTTCTATATATACCTCTTTCTTCAACTTAATGCAAAAAGGGAATTTTTAACATCTAATTGGAAGAGAGACAAATTAAAATTCACAACAAAAGTGGTAGCTTTGCAACATAGGAGAGTATCTCAATACAATCAATGCCATATGTCTGGGTGTAACCTTTTGCAACCCACTGAGCCTTAGTCTCTTAATTGACCCATCCATCTAAGTATTTGAACAATATACACTTATTGACAACCAACCGATACTTCTTTTACCAGAGGATTAACTAGTCCCCAAGTATCATTTGTCTTAAAAGCCTGGCATCTCAGCTTCTATTGTTGTCCACCGAGTATGGAAAATAGCATCTCTGGTTGAGAATGAGAATTAGAAAAGGAAAGATAAGAAGTTTGGATATGAGGATCACAATGTCAAATCATGATTGGAACTGGAATTGGAGTAAGTATGTTGTACATTCTAGTTCCAATATGTTGGAAAGAGTGTTGCTCCCTCCAAAATTATTTCAACCTTTTTCACTGGAACTCTTTGTCTCTGTTCCCCTTTAGAGCCCTTAATGTCTCTCCAACCATACATTATTATTAATATTTTAGTAACACATAGCTATAATAATTTTTAATGATTAATTTCTATTAGTGATTAATGTAATAATTATCTTCCAATAGCATTATATTAACTTTTGATGATTAATGATTTTATAATTAATAGTTGATGATTTATTTAAACATTACTAATCAATGGCTAATATGTGAATAGTTGAGATACGAAACGGCTTTACTGAAAGATGCGGTGTGAACTTTTATTGTAATAGGACCTTGGATCATTGATTTAATCTCTTGGAACTTCTACTTAATTTTTTTGTTTGCATGTGGCTAATGAACATAGAATTTAAGCTTATTTCTGTTCAGTATGGAAGACTTGGAATTCATCATCTTGGCGGCAGTTGGTTTAGGCCTTGTTGTTATTTCTCATAATTTTGAGCCTGTTTCATGCCTTAGAAGGCTGTATAAATCGGTGCCTAGAGTTTTTTCTCTTCTTTTTGATAGAAGTTTCAAATTTTTATTTTAAATGTTACTGTTTAAGAATAGGTTGTTACATTTGCATGATTAGGTTCTAACCCAAACCTCTTGGTCAGTCGCAGGAGGCTTTGCCATTTTGGTACTATGACACGCACTAAATTTTTCAATCTTTATTGTGTGTTCTATATATATAAAAATATTAAAACTGTTGTGATGTCAAAGCGTGTTCATATCCATAGCACTTTTTGTCTTGAGTAAAAAATTAGGCTTCGTGCATTGTATAGTCGCCTCTATGAAAACCTTCTTGTCCATTGGTTGGGCTGGGCGCTCTCTAACAAGGGTGAGTTCTGCAGCAGTAGCCGACTTGAAAAGCTGATTTTGAATATTTTACCATGAACATCGAGTTGTGAATCTAGCCAAGTCATTGACAACCGGTTGCTTGTTAACAACAATTGACAATTCTTTCCCAATCAATATGTTGATGGGAACTGATCTACATGATCTAGCTACTTAGTCTTCGTCCTCTACTTGTATTATCACGTTCACTACTATTATCATTGTTTCCTTTTGCCTTTTGTTTTGCCTTCTGTCATGTGATTATTTGATATTTTTGCAATATGCATGGCTGCTTTGTCTAGTATTGTTTTAGTCATGCATGTTCCTGTTCGTATAAACTGTGAATATTCAGTTGATTTTAAAATTTTATGTGTTTTTTTTAGCATGGTTTAAAATCTCGGTATCAGTATCAACGCAGCTTCTTTTATGATCAATATCGCCAGAATTGGGCATCAATATCGGCAATATTGGGCATATCGGTTATATTGGCCCTGATTTCGGCCAATGTTATAGGGTTAATATCATATTGGGAACCTCAAAATCTGATACGATATTGATATTGCCGATATATATCGAATCGGCCAATATTTCAAATGGTTAGGAGATTTCCAATTATCTTTATGTTTTTCGGCCATTAAACGACTTAAGTCACTAAGTGATTTGTGATTTGGTTATCACCTTGTTCTTCGTGTAATTCAGCATTAGTTCTTTTAGAAATACAGTTTAGTTTTTTTTTAATTTTATGCTTAAATAAATTTGGTACCTGTGATCTCATTATATCTTCATTATATGTGCTGTGTGTTTCAATTTCTTTCTGGATGGAATTCTTTTTACAGCCCATAAGCAAGCAAAGAATCATCACTCAGGGATTAGAGAGAGCTATTTCTACAGGAAATTGGGATTTAAAACGGTTCAGAATGCACCGGAAAGGTGTCTCACAGGTGATTGTTTGTTCTTTAAGTTTACTTTTCTCAATACTCATTTGTACAGTTTTTTAATTCTTTTAATTCTTTTATTGTAGGGTCTTTCTAGGCTTTCATTTATTGGAGCTTTGGGCTACATGACTCGCATATCACCACAATTTGAGAAGACAAGAAAAGTCAGTGGTCCAAGAGCTTTGCAACCGAGCCAGGTAAGCATCAATTGCTCGTATGTTGTTTTAATGCCCATTGGTTTTTCCTCATTTTGTTCCTGATTTATAAGAGAAGAAAAGCTCTGTAACTGAGTATCCTTCTGCAACAGTGGGGCATGCTTTGCCCATGTGACACTCCGGAAGGGGAAGCATGTGGTTTGACAAAGAATTTGGCTTTGCTGACTCATGTTACAACTGATGAGGAGGAGGGTCCACTTATATCCCTGGTTTGTTTTTTGACTTCAAGATGCTACTATTATCAAAAGCTTTCAGTTAACTATAACTTGATTGGAATGCTGCACATATGTTGCTTATGCATGGGGAGAAGGATGTCTGTCTTGCATGTTAAACTACTTGTTTCTACCTTATAGTATAAAAAAGTGAATTTCTTGGTACTAATGCCAGCTTACTGTGTGGTAACTGTCTGGCTGTAAGGTAGTTAGAGCTGGAATCCAATCGAATACTAAGGTTTTCGTATTTGATGTCTTTTAAAATTATCAAATCAAATTTGTGTCTTCAAAGCCTAATCGAAATTTGAGTTTTCCTTTTCCAAAATCTGAATTGAGTTCAAATTTTTTTTCAATACTTAATATATTTGTATTTAATTTGATTTGATGTTCAAAATACTTCAAGACTTATTTGATCAAGGGATTTTCTATTTGATTAAGGGCTTTCCATTGCAGTATTTGGATTATGTTTGGAAATTATTTATTTCTAGGAATGGATACAAATCCAGAATTTAAATAGTTGACTAGAAATTTCAATTAAGGAATTATCTGTTTCACTTGTTTTTTCTATTTTCGCATGTTGTAAGCACAATAAAAAACAATCATCATAGAATTTATACATGTAAAAACATAAACTTCACGGAATAGAATGTATATGTACTAATTGAATGCTCAACAATCACCCAAATGAGTAGATAATTAGATCTTACTATTAATTTGGAAATATAAAGGATAAGAATGTGAATAGTACAACAGACTTTAAAGGTTTAAATGTATATGTGCTAAATGAATAAATCAATAAGCAAATCAATGGAATATATGAATGATCATTTTTTATTTGTTTATATTATGAATATTAATGAGTATTTGTTTATGCTTAAACCACAATTCACATCAATTTGAATGAATAGTTACCATACTATTTGATACTTATTCAATTAACTTCCACTCCTAGCTATAGCGGACATTGAAGATCATTTTATTCACCAGCTCTGTGGTTATATTGCTTTTATATCTAAATTGGATTAGTCTTAGACCTGTGCTCAACAGCCACCATGGTCATTTTTCTAGTACTTTCAAATTAGATATGTTCATGTGTTGCAAATGCTATCAACATGAAAAATCAAAAGCTTGAAATAAATTAAGAAATGATGGCATGTTCTAGGAAGAAAAAGGTAGCTGAATGAAACTATGTTATCCAACTTGTTAAAATTTTAAAAAGATGTGGAAATATACCATGTTCACATGAGGCAACAATACACTTGTGCAATTAGATGCACAAAAAACTGGCTTCCTCTTCCCTTGTACTGAAACATGAAAAACTGTCTGTGTCTGTCTTCCCACACTCCACCAGTGCTGTACTTATTCTGTTAATGTTATCAAGCTGCAGCCATTAATGGAGCTGAATGGAAAAACTGGATTTATGTATATAGATGATGCCAAAGATTTGGGATCAAGGCTCTGCTTTGTTCATGTGGATAATTGGAACTTTGTTGGAATCAACTCATATCTACCCCATAGGAATAGTGAAGTCAATGACAATGAAAAAGCATAGTCATTTTATTTATGGCTGTTCACCTGGCCGTCTTTGACCCAAAATCAACCAGGCCCACCCATGAACATTTGTATTCAGGCTTCTATTTTTCTTAGATTTAGAATTTCAATAATCTTTATTTGCTTGGCCCAATTGATTTTAGCTTTGAGCAGGTTTGGTCCCATTACTTGGTTGACCTAATCCTATATATACTTGGGTCAGAATTCGGCGCAAAGCCTCAGTCCAAAAGCTAATTAACTACACACACGCACACATACACGTACACGTACACGTGTGTGAACACATGTATACGTGCGCGCGTGTGTGTGGAAAGACATACATACAACACGCATACTTTAGATATGTATATACATTGCTTAGATATTAGCCTTTCATGTTTTCTCTCATGACAGACTGATGTCGATTGTGGTTCTCATATATAATGAATTAAGGATAGCTAGAACCAAAGTTATCCCTTGCCTCTTTTATTCCCTCTGTTTGCTTCCTTAGATATAACTCAACATCTGTCCTCTTCATGTCTAAGATCTTAACAGTGCTCACGAAAAAATTAGTCATTATCCACAGTGATTTGAATAGTCACTCATTAAAATTAGAAAAACTTGCATGAACTCATGTGCATAAACAATAATAATGCATATAATCCCTGTTTCGTATAGTTGCTCTTCCTGTTGATTTGTTGCAACAACTTCCCCTGACATTATAATTGTTTCTGTGTTAGCAGCATCACATAACCATCATTGTGAGAATGATTACTGTAGTTTAATTGACTTGGTTTTTCATTAGTTTGCTTATAATTTTTGTTCAGTTGTGGCCTCAGATTTGGAGACAAATTTGAGGGTCTAGACTTCTGACATTCCTGCAAAATGTGCTGGGCTTAATATTGGCTGTCTGGGCTTTGAATTATAGAGCCGGTTCCTCTTCTTTTTGTTCAATCTTATCAAACATGGTATATCTTTTTGGAACCTGACCCAGCATATCCCATACTGACATTGCTGAGCTAGAGCCCATCTAATTAATCAAATTAGTTGCAAAACCCATCATTTTTGTGCTGTCCAACCCTGATTTATCTAAACTTATCGAAGTCACCACCTCCATATGAGCAAATATTTTCAAACCCTTCACTTGGTAAGGGCAACTAAAAAGTAATATGGCTTAACTTTAGCACTACATCGAGATGGAGATCTTATTTTGAAAATAATGTAATGTGAAAAGCTGTAAACCTCATCACATTTGCTTTGTAATATGTGTATTGACTTTAGGAATTGAGGAGTTTGATATAATGCCTATGACAAATAGAATAACATCCCAAATTCCGAATCATAATGGTTATTGCTCAAATTTTCAAGTTCTTGATTGCTAATTAAGGTCAATTTCTGTACTTTGAAATCCTTCTATATGATATTGGCAATGTAACGGTTTTACATATATGATGGTATTGTCATCATGGTCATTGTAGTGTTATAGTTTGGGTGTCGAAGACTTGGCATTTCTTTCTGGCGAAGAGCTTCATGCACCAGCATCATTTTTGGTGATATTCAATGGTCTCATACTTGGCAAGCATAGACAACCACAGGTATTAATTAGGCAGTATGGTTAAGATAAAAAAATAACTTGTGATTGTCTCATACTTGTTTTCCCCTATTTTCTTGTGTCTCTGTTTTTATAGTTGGTTCTTACCCTTGCAGAGGTTTGCTAATGCCATGAGAAAGTTGCGCAGGGCGGGTAAAATTGGGGAATTTGTAAGCATTTTTGTAAATGATCAGCAGGTATGCTTCTTTTCCTTTGGTGATTACTATCTCTGGTGTGGATTCCTATGTTGCTTGGTGAAGTCTGAAGCATTCCTGGTCAGATGTTAAAGCTTAGATACTAGTTGTCATGCATGTGTTATTTTCTTTTTCACCTTTAATTTGTAATATTGCTCAACCGATATTAACTTGTTTAAGACTGCAGTGGACACTGTTTTATATCATTTCACATTTCCTGGCGTGATTTCCTTTTCCTTGTGCATGTATAATGTTCATGACTGTACTGCATTGAGGTTGTTCAGGTGCCTGAGGATAAAAAAAAAATATAGGTTTCAAAGATGATTTGCCCAATACAGCAAGTGGCTGTAACTAAACCCTATGATTTTTTGTTCCGTAAGCACCTAAGAAGTGTAGATCATGCTCAATGGAGTGGATCATCCATGGAGATGATCCACAATGGGTTTTATGTGCTGCAGTGCAGGAAATTTCGCTGTCAGTACATGTCTCATTTTCTTATATGAAGAACATGATGTGCTGACAGCGCAGGATATAAACCACTTGATGGATGGGCAAATCCTCTCTAAACCCCGTGACTTTTTTCCTCAACACCTACGAAGCTGTAGATCATGATGAATGAATTCATATCCTATTTTCTCATCTATATACAAGCAGATGCATGTGCATTGCACGGCTATGTTAGTTTAGATTAACTATAGCCATAAACTTAGTTTGATCTCACAATTTGTACATGTTTTCTTAAAATAAATTAAAATTTATATGATTAAGATCCCGTGGAACTTGTCGATTCAATTTTCCTGTTTTATTTATCATAAAGTTGTTCAAAAATAAAAAAACAGATCAGATTTAATGGACTCAATAAAATTCCCTTGTGATTTAAATAATTTTAGAAGGATTTATCTAAATACTAACAAAAGCTTCTAGTTTTCTACTAAAAAAATCAATCTCGAGAAATAAGAAACTTTTAGTAAATCTAATTAGATAATGATTCACATCTAATAATTTAATTAAGATTTGATGAGTCTCCTAACTAATGAAACTAATTGAAACTCTATTTTTTTTAGTAAAGATGATTAAATAAGGATTCTCAACTAATAAGATGTTTTAGAATATAGGGATTTGACTGATAAAAATCTGATCAGATTTAAGCAAAGGAATCAAGAAATTAGATTAAATGTGTTTAGTTTAGTTCCCACGTTATCTAAATAATTTTAGAATGACTTAAATATCAAAATACCAATATAAATTTCTAGGTTTTTGTTAAAAATTCGATCATAAGAAATAAGACTTTTTAGTATTAAATAAAGATTTCATCTAATATTTTAATTATGATTTGATGAATTTCCCAACTAATTGAAACTCTCATTTTTTCAGTAAAGCTAATTTAATAAGGATTCTCATCTTGTAAGATCTTTTAGAAAATAAGGGTTTGAGGGTTTTCCTAACAACTAATTGAAACTCTAATTGATAGGCTTTTTTTATGAGAAATTTTAGGGTGATAAGGTGGCACGTGGTGCAAGAAAAACCTCCCAACATTGTCTAAATTCATTAAAATTTCAAAGAGACGAGGGTCGATATTTAAATATACAACTAAGCCATTTTTCTTAAGTATTTAGGGTAGGTTACATGAGCTAAAACAGAATTACGTCGGATCAGACACATGAGTCAGCTTTCTACACTTATTCCTATCGAGCAATATGCTTTCATTACAACCTTTAGCCTATATATCTTGTCGTATCACCTCCATTCATGTTTTCTTCGGTCTCCCTTTCGCTCTTTTAACTTGCCCTAAGTTGATAAGCTCTACTCGTCGGATTGGCGTATCTATATGTCTACGTCGCACATGACCAAACATCATAGGCGATTTTCTCTCATCTTCTCTTCTATAGGGGCCACCTTCACCTTATTTCTTCCGTGTTACCACACATCCAATAAAGCATGCGCATCTCTGCTACACTCATCTTGTGGGCAGGATATCTCTTTATAGCCCAACATTCCATACAATATAACAAAGCTGGCCTAATAGCAGTCCAATAAAACTTTTCCTTCAGCCATAACGGAATGTTACGGTCGCATAAAACTCCTGTTACGCTCCTCCATTTCAACTAGCCGGCTTAGATCTTATGGTTGACGCACTATTGATCTCTCCATTTTTTTTGCATAAAAGAACCTATATACCTAAAATGACTGCCCATCGGTATCTCTTGCCCATTTAGTATCACAATACTATAATTTCAGGTCCTCTGTTTACTGAATCTGCACTCCATACACTCTGTTTTGGCCCTACTTAATGTAAAACTTCGAGATTCTAGAGTTTACCTTCATAGCTCTAATTTGGCATATATCCCAGCTCTTATTTCATCGATTAGGATAATATCATCAACAAATAGCATACACCACGATATCTCATCCTGAATAGCTCTAGTAAGCTCATCCATCATTATGGCAAACACGAATAGACTTAGTGCAGATCCTTGATGCAATCCAATTGTGATCCAAAAAACACTTGTTAGGCCTCCACAAGTTCTGACATTTGTCGCTACTCCATCGTACATGTCCTTGATTATGTCAATATATTTGATGGGGACTCCCTTCTTCATCAGTGTCCATCATAATACCTCTATTGACACTTTATCATAAGCTTTTTCTAAATCAATAAAGACTATAAGCAAATTTCTACTTCTTTCTCGAAATCGCTTCATAAGTTGACGAAGCAAATGAATATCCTCTGTTGTCGATTGCTCCGACATGAGCCCAAATTGGTTCTCTGATATTTTAACATTCTGTCTTAACCTGTGTTCAATTATCCTTTCCCAAAGCTTCATGGTGTGGCACATGAGTTTTATTCTATAGTTTGAACAACTTGATATGTTCAGATACTACTCTTTACAGGTATCTTATTCTAGACTGAGTATCTATTTGACATTTGGTTAGAGGAGTACTCTTTCTTCACTTTGTGGTATCTTTTTTAGCTTAGCTCATGCGTGGTTTGTCACAACTCTCACACCTCATCTCCTAGCATCTCCTACCTCATATTTCACCGGCCATCCTTTTCGACTTCATCCTCTTCAAGGCCTTTTTAACTTCAGATTTGCTAGTTCTGCGCATAAAATTATGGTTAATATCCTGGCACTGAATGTTAAGTCACCCAAATCTTGAGTAGAACTATTATTGAACAATCCGTCAAAATACTCTCTCCATCTTTCCTTGATTTCTTCATCTCGAAGTAAAACCTTCTTCTCATCATCTTTGACACACCTCGCAGTACATAAGTCTCTAGTCTTTCTATTATTCGAGCAATTTTATATATATCCTTTTCAACCTCTTTGTAGTCCAACTTCTTGTACACTTTTTTGTACACTTTAGCTCTTGTATTATGAACAACTTTCTTAGCCTCCTTCTTGGTTAGCTTATAACTCTCAAAACTTACTCCATCACTGTTTCTTTTCAAATTTCTGTAAGAGTCCCGTTTGATCTTAATGACAGTTTTTACCTCTTCATTTCACTATGATGTGTCTTTACATGGTGGAGCGCCACCCCTTGACTCACGAAGTACATATTTAGCTACCCTCTTAATGCAGCTAGCCATCTTGTTCCATGTTGTATTGGAATCATTTTGGGCCTTCCAATTTCTTTCTATCCCATTCGATTTACAAAGACTCTTTGGTTACCTTCTTTTAGCCGCCACCACTTAATCTTAGGATCTAACTTACGTTTAATCTTTCTAAAATTCTCTTCTAATCTAAACATCTAAAACTAAGAGTCTGTGTTGGGTTAGTACACTCTTACTCGGAATTACCTTACATTCGATGCAACTACCTCTATCTACTCTCTTAGTTAAAAAGAAATCTATTTGGCTCGCACTTGATCCACTTCTAAAAGTGATCAGCTAAGAAACTCTCTTCCTAATCAAGTATTCGCTAAGATCAAATCATAGGACAAAGCAATATTTAGAATCAGGTTACCTGGTTCATTTCTTTTCACAAAACCAAATCCTCCATGAACACTATCAAACCTATAACGACTAGTTCGTACATGCCCATTGAGGTTATCACCTATGAAAAGCTTTTCTTTCATATGTATCTCTTGCACTATCTCATCTAAATCCTCCTAAATTGACGCTTACTAGACTGGTCAAGTCCTGCTTATGGTGCTTAGGCACTAATAACATTAAAAATCTCCCTACTTAAAATAAGTTTAACTAGTAAAATCTTATCACCCTTCCTCCTAACCTCCACTACATCCTCAAGCAACTGTTTATCTTGATCTCACCCACCCCGTTATGATTTCTATCTCTACCAGTATACTAAAGTTTATAATGTCAAGGCTCTATAATTCTAATTTTTTCACTTATCCACTTAGTCTTCTGCACACACAAAATACTAACCTTCCTTCTAACCATGACACCAACTAACTCTGCTAATCAACCTGTAAGAGAACCTATGTTCCACCATGCTAACCTATATTCATGAGCTAATTTCTTTACCCTCACCTGCTCATAAAAGTGCGGGAACCCTTGCTCATTTGATATCACATCTGGGTACCGATGTGGTGTCGCTTTTGGACGATGACCTAGCAACCCTTGCCCACTTTTCACTGCACCTGGCCTCTGATGTAGCGCGTCGCTCAGTAGGGAACGCCCAACGAATTCAGTTCTTGGTTCATGTTCATAGTATGTGACAATATTTTACGTTCGCTGTCACAGGCCTACCACGACTCTCCTCCTTTATCCTAGCTTGGGACATGCAGTGAATGATGCACTGGCGGAGTTTATATATATATATATATATATATATATATATATATATATATATATATATATATATATATATATATATAGAGAGAGAGAGAGAGAGAGAGAGATAGACTTGTATCCTTTCAAAAGGATTTGATCCCGAATCCTTCCCACTCAAATTCAACCCTCCAACATTTGAATACAAGATTCACTCCGTTGAAGTTGATCTATACTATTTCAAGTATCTATAAACAAAAATCAAGTGTTTTAAATACTTTTTGCCCATCCATCAAGTAGGGAAAAAACGGACGACCTAAATAGTGAGTTGGTTAGTTTAACGGTGTAGAACATTTGAAATCTAACAAAAATTAGTTATAGGGGTTTTTAAATGTTTAGATCATAATGAAATGGCCGGATCGAGAATTTGTATGTCTAAAGACATAGATCTAACCAACTCACTACTTTCGGCCGTCCATTTTGCGTCGCTTGATGGATGGGAAAAAAGTATTTAAAACACTTGATTTTTGGTTTATAGATACTTGAAATAGTATAGATCAACTTCAACGGAGTGGATCTTGTATTCGAATGTTGGAGGGTTGAATTTGAGTGGGAAGGATCCGGGATCAAATCCTTTTGAAAGGATACAAGTCTATCTCTCTCTCTCTCTCTCTATATATATATATATATTATAATATATATATATATTATATATATATATATATATATATATATATACACTTGTATCCTTCCAAAAGGATTTGAGCCCGAATCCTTCCAACTCAAATTCAACCCTCCAACATTTGAATACAAGATCCACTCTGTTTAAGTTGATCTATATTGTTTCAAGTATCTATAAACTAAAAATCAAGTGTCTTGAATACTTTTTGCCCATCTATCAAGCGGCGCAAATGGACAGCCGGAAGTAGTGAGTTGGTTAGATCTATATCTTTAGACATACAAATTCTTGATCCGACTATTTGATTATGATCTAAATATTTAAAACCCTACAAATCAATTTTTGTTAGGTTTCAAATGTTCTACACCGTTAAACTAACCAACTCGCTATTTAGGCTGTCTCTTTTTTTTTCCTACTTGATGCATGAGCAAAAAGTATTCAAAACACTTGATTTTTGGTTTATAGATACTTGAAATAATATAGATCAACTTCAACAGAGTGGATCTTGTATACGAATGTTGGAGGGTTGATTTGAGTTGGAAGGATTCGAGCTCAAGTCCTTTTAGAAGGACACAAGTCTCTCTCTCTCTCTCTCTCTATATATATATATATATATATATATATATATAGAGAGAGAGAGAGAGAGAGAGAGAGAGAGAGAGAGAGAGAGAGAGAGACTTGGGTCCTTTGGGAAGGATATGGAGATGAATCCTTCCCATTTAATTTCAATATTAGGCCATTCAAATTGAAGGTCCACTCTGTTGGAGTTGATCTACTAAGAGTGCTTAAAAACAAAAAATCACGTGTTCTATGTGATTTAGCCTTTGACGCCTCGATGCTATATTTTGGAATTGTAAAGGATCGGATATATAGTTAGTATTACTTTTGTGGTAGGCATCACCAATAGTGTTTTATCTGGCATTTTAAGGTTGTTATTCTTTACAGATTAAATCCAATCTCCCTTTTGGTATTTACGTATATGTGTTGTCCATGATGTCAGTTAGTATTTTATCTAAAAAAATCTGCCTTCCATTCATTTCCCTTTACAGCTTGATTAACTTTTGAGAAGTGAACGTCTAATTATTTCTATTTTTGATATTGCTAGCGCTGCATTTATGTTGCCTCCGACGGTGGCCGTGTTTGTCGTCCACTTGTAATCGCTGATAAGGGCATTTCAAGAATCAAGGAACATCATATGAAAGAATTGAGGGTCTCTATTTCCTGTGATTATATATTTACATTTTTTAAATCTTCTATAGCGCACTGCAGATGTTTTTACTTTCTGTTATAAGTGTAAGTTTCTTATATGCTTCCACAGGATGGAGTTCGCAGTTTTGATGATTTTTTACGCGATGGATTGATTGAGTATCTTGATGTTAACGAAGAGAACAATGCTCTGGTTAGTTACTTACATTTATTCTCAAGTTCATTAATAATTTTATGATGTTGCAGAGGTATAACTCGTATTTCCAATAGATTGCCTTGTATGAGCATCAGGACGAGGACCCCATGGAGAAAAGGGTGAGGTTGACAGGAAAAGCATAACACATATAGAGATTGAACCATTTACTATTTTAGGTGTTGTTTCTGGACTGATTCCTTACCCTCATCACAATCAGTCACCTCGTAATACATATCAGGTTTGGCAATTACCATATGCAATACTTACTATGGGGAACCTGCATTTTCTGTAAGAAGCTAAAATTTTTATGTTGGAGCAGTGTGCAATGGGAAAGCAAGCTATGGGAAACATTGCTTATAATCAGGCAAGTGGCACTTTGACATAATTTTGTTTAGTTTCTCGAGAAGAATGAAGTAGTTATTGGTGTTTTCTTGTTCAGCGAATTGATGACTACATGATATGATGATATACACGTTATTATTTAATACAAAAAAACATGATGTTCAGTGTGTTATTTTTAAAGTGTGATTCCTGCCTCATGTTGGATAGCATTCGTTGTTGTGTGAATATTTCTGCATAGTTTTATTTGGGAGAATCACGATTTTCATATTCTAGCGGATGTATTTGTGTGGGACAGTTTATAGTTTGCGAGCAGCTTTCTTTATGTTTTTAGATATCTACATTTTTATACAACTGGTAGATACTTCATGAATCTTACTTGGATAACTATGCTAGGAGGAGGAGGATGACACTGAACAAAAAAGCTGTATGAAATTCCTACAAAAAAAAAAAAATCTTAACTTCTCAAATAAAAGACCTTTGATTTTCTTAAGATGCCCCAGATATACATACACCAATTACCCCAACAAGTAGAACCCACAAGATAGATTAAACAGCATCAATACGAAAGAAGACAAATACCCATCAAATCCCAAGTGAACAAAAGCCCATTTCCAGAAACCCCAAAAACCAATTTTTTTTTTCCCTTGGTGATGCAACTACCCAACTAACACAATAAGAAAGAAAGAAAGAAAGATGGTATACCTTTCATTGGAACAGGTTTTGGAGGGAAAGAAAGGGTTAGAATCAAACAGCTTCAGTTCATCTCCTCTCGCTCATCCTTTAACTCTTGGAAATCAGCCTTCAAATGTACATTGTCGCCATCTTCAATCTCAACTGTCGACATCTTTTTTGTGTTTGGTGAGATTGGAGATGGTTGCATGGGGCTTGATGAGATTGGAGAGAGGGTGAGATGGGTATATGTGAGATTGAGAAAGGAGAAAGAACCAAAGTTCTCTGGACCGCAAAAGGGTTTTTTTTTTTTTTTTTTTTGGGGGGGGGGGGGGGGGGATCTGGATATCTCCTCCCCACGATCATGAAACCACATGGGTCAGAGAGAATCTCAGAGAAACAGAGTTACTACCAATCTATTTTGGGGGGATTAAAACAATTAATGTGTAATTTGATTAATTCGATTGGCTGAGCATGTGATAACCACGTCCAATCTGAACTGACATAAGTTCGAAACCTCAATGAACCAACCAAATCGGTTTGGTTCAGTTGGTTAATTCGGTGCCAACCTTTCTGAGCTCACCTCTATTCTATCATCTACATTATGACATTGTTAATCATGTGTATTATTCCACATCTAGCACCGATTTCGCCATTTTAAAGGTAGATACTATGGCAAGTAGTCAAATAAAAAACCACCGAGTAGTTACAGATGAATTTTCTTCATAGATCCTTTATTTTTGACACAAGATGCATAACAAAATAAAATGAAATTATTATTTCCTTGACTATATACTTGTGTGTAAATTTTTGAGCTTTTTACAAATTTTAATAGCTTCTAGCTGATTGATTCTGAACCTGTCAAGTCACATTGCAATTGGGATGGTTTAAGTGCACCAAATGTTAAAAAAAAATTGATGACTGAGACTGTTATAACTACTTTAAACTTACTGATACGATTTGGCTTGTTCTTCGCGTGACTGACCGAGTTTATTAGCTTATATTTTTATTGTTCTGGCATTCTTGTGAGGGTATTATGTTTATGTTCCCTGATGTAACCTTTTATGCATGTAATATTATGACTATATGACTATACCCGGGCTCTGCTCTCTACAGTTTGTACGTGATATTCTGTCAGTTTGTATGTTGATTCATGCCTTAGTACTTAATACATACAATTTGTTATGATGATTTAGATACTCTGTGTGTGTGTGTGTGTGTGTGTGTGTGTGTGTGTGTGTGTGTGTTTATTGTTTTATTTAATTTAATTTAATTTTATTTTTTGGGTGGGGGAAAGCACACACGTGTATCTATACATGCATACATAGCTTAATTTTGGATCAACGACATAAATCAGTATTTGAAGAGTGTACAATTAGAATGACATTACTATTTACTTGACAGGTTCAGAATCAATCAGCTAGAAGCTATTAAATTTGGTTGTTTGGCTAAATAGTAATGTCAACAAATAGCTCAAATTGTACACTCTTCAAATACTTCCCTCTATGTACTTTTTAGTCGACTGGCGTGAGCATTAGTCGACTATACAGTCGACTAATCTGATTCTGCTAGATTTGCTTCTTCTGCTTCAAGCTTTCGTCCTTGGCAATTCGATTGGATCATCTTGGACCATCATCTCTTCTTGAAAACAAGGAAAAATCCAATAGTTGTCACTTACAAATGCCCTAGGGATATGGGGAGAGGAAGGGGAGGAGGTTTTACTGCACAAGTTATTAATTTTCTAAAAAAATTATGTTTATAAGGAAGGCATGTCTTAGTTTAATCATAGTTCTTCAAGGTTTGTGAAATTATGTAGTAAGACTATGGTAAGGTATTTCTGATTATTCTTGGCTGCAGACCTATATTGCGTAGAATTTGCAAATGTTCCAAGTTACGTAGTGTGATGGGTGACATTTTTTAACAAGGTTCTATCACTCTTTACAAACTTCTTTAACATTCAAGGTACAACATACTAAGAAAGTTTTAAATTACAGTATATCCCACCCCCTGCATGTGGAGGTTAATGGTGAGGCAGGGAGCCTTCATATTCTTTAAGAAGGAATACATGGGAATGCATTTAGCATTACTTAAAGATTATGCAAATTGTAGTTCATTATTAGGAGGTAAAGGTGCGGCGAGGAGCCTTCGTCCTTGCTTATGAAGGAATACATGGGAATGTATTTAGCATTACATAAAGATGATGTGATGCAGTTCGTTATTAGGAACAAAGTCTGAAGGCCTGTGGGCTCAAGCAATGTGGTCTCAATCTCAGTCTTGTGAATTTATCATACATCCTTCGTCCGGCACTGAATCGTGATTGAAGGTGCTTACCAGTCCTTGACAAAATCAAGAGCATTTTGTCGGATTCATCCTGTCTTTGGTCTCATAAATAGAAAAAGATCCACTCCGCGTGTTCATCTATAACCTAGGCCAGCCTAAGGGCTAAGCCTGCCGGCATGAACTCTGCAGTATTGTCGTGCTTATCGACAGCCGTTTTCATATTAAATAGGCACTCAACAGAACAAAGTGAATGCCACCTTTGTTTCTCATTCTGTTTAAAGCTTTATTAAACAAATGGCACACACTAGCGCTCGCTAATCTTCTTGTTCCCCAGCTTGATGGTATGGAGTTAAACGGACCCTGCCACTATGTACTAAGGAAGCAAAGTTGTCATTTGTCCCTGATTTCTTCATATAACTTGATTCAGTTGATGGATGTCACCACAGTAGTACCATTTTTGATGTATGTGCTCCAATCCTGGGAACAATCATATAGATACCGTACTACAGGCCTTGATGTGCATGTATTCTGTAGACACCTATTTTAGAAGTTACTATACCTTTTTAGCACTTCTGGACACTTATTTTGAGAAAGGAATAGTCAGCACAAAATCATTAAAACATTCATATCCATCTTGAAGCAATTCAAAAAGTATTATGCGCATTCTTTTGGTAATTCACTGTGATCTCTGTGCCGGAATTTGTTACGGTGGATGATACTTGAACGGTGGATGAGCAACATTAATATTTTGGCCTCAAAGGGTGTCTATACTCACTGTCATTCTATTTACTAGTTAAACTAATTGGGTAGGTGGCCTTTAAAATGACACACGTATTCATGATTGACACATACCGTTGTACTAATATTGTCTTTGATTTCCTTCTCTGGACAAATTTATTATGAGAATATTAATGTTTCTTAACCTTTCTTCAGCTTTATCGAGCAGACAGTCTACTCTACCTGCTAGTGTATCCTCAGCGGCCCCTCCTAACAACAAAAACAATTGAGCTGGTTTGTATTTTTAGTGACATATGATGTTCACGGCACTGCTGTTGCTTTTGGTACTAATGTTCTTCTTTCAGGTGGGTTACGATAAGCTTGGAGCGGGACAGAATGCAACTGTTGCTGTGATGAGTTACAGTGGGTACGACATTGAAGATGCGATTGTAATGAACAAGTCATCCCTTGATCGTGGTTTTGGCCGTTGTATTACAATGAAAAAGTACTTTTTTTACTACTGTAATCAAGTTTTGGTTCTGTAATCAGTATATATTGGTTTATGATATTCCTTAAATAGATAACATTGTCTTTGTTTTACAATCTCTTATTCTTTGTTTTTATTGTGTTTATTTTGATATTTTATCAGGTATCATGTTGTCAAAGAGAAATTCGACAGAATTATCAGGCCTCAAAATGAGCAGAACAAGCAGGTAACAGTCAACTAATTTAGCAGGAAAATTGTCAAAGCTATAAGCTCTTCTTCATTCCTAATTTCAGATTGTTGAATTGTTGTGCCTTGCTGTTATAATTCTGATTAGTGATAACCATACGGCTCATACTGTTATAATTCTGATAATCAGATCACTATTAACTCTTTTATCTACTGCTAATTAGGAGGCTCAAGCCTTAAGGTTTGCTATTATGGTGATACAATAACAGCAACAAAGCCCTTATCCCAACTATTTGGGCATGCTGCCCTTATCTGTTGTTTCAATTTAGCTTTATTAGGAGCCATGTCCTCTGTCAAATTAGCAACTAAGATGTCAATTTTTCCTCATTTTTGGTTGGTTTGGTCTAAGACTAGCGTAGTAGCTCCTTTAGCTTTGATAGTCTGGTAGTCTCACGCCAAAAGGGTGCACTTATAGGTGCCTGTGGTGGTGGTTGCTAAACTTTTGTCTTTACATTTCTTCATTAACACGAGAATGAAGTAACTGTAATACATGTTAGGCATCTTGATGTAATACGGGTGGGATCACAGTCACCTTCAAATTGAAAGTTGGGTATCAGAGGTTTGAAAGAAGAACTAGAAAAGGGAATTAGGGTTTTAAAAAAGGAGATAAGAAAAGAAAAATAAGTTTGGGTTTTGCACCCCTTACACCACATTCACACCCAATCTCAAGAACTCAAGGCTCAAGACATTTAAACTGAAAAAGTTTAATTCATTCATTGTCTATTGAATAAAGAAGTCTTGGGCCTATTTATAGGCTTTATAAAAGAGCACTTTTAGAAAATAACCGATGTGGTACTAAACATAATAAAAGAAAACAACGAAACTCAAAATAAACTAAGACATAAAAAACTACTAGTAATTGGTATGATGTCCTCATCATTTCCCCAGGGTGGGAGAAACTCGACCCTGTCGAGTGAGGGCGACCTTCACGAAGTATCTCAATCGGGTTATGGTGGTGGTCTAAGAATCATCACTAGTGCGTCATGTTGAGACCAAGGTGGTAGAGGTGGAGCTGGCTTCCGTAACAATCGGCTGCAGTCGATGGTATCTCGAGTTAGAATGTAAGATACATACAACATAAGTCAACTCAGCTCCACTGAAATCTAACCCACATATCACGGTATTAATCTCCTGTGAAACTGTCTCCTGTGAAAGATATGTAATGGGTTGTACACACCGATGATCTTAAGGATAATGAGGCTCTCATAGCTGTCAAAGATGGTACTAGCTCCATGGTAGGCTTTGCTGGAAGATATATAAGGGTCTCAATAGGGAGGCTCTTTAACTTTTGTGGGTCATGAGGAAATCTCATTCTTGCAGCGACACCAATTCAACAACTTCTGGCTCTGGCTCTGACTCTGGCGCATCATCAATTTCTGACTCTGATTCTAGATCTTCAACAATCTCTACTGCCTTGAATTCTAGAATCTTCCCGATATCAGTTAGGATCTCCTTACATTCAACAACTAAATCGCTGAATTATGACCTCTCGAGGTATGGAGCATACCGAGTACGAAAAAGATCTTATAAAACAAACCAATGTCGACAGTTGATATGTTTGTCTTTCCACCACCAATAAGCTTCTCTAGCCGCTCATTTGGGTATAGTGACGCTTCTGCTCAGATGTCGAGAAGAAATAACTGAAAAATCTTCAAGATGATTTTTTCACTTTTCATGCCTATCATGATCATTAGAATCTCGAAAGTACGGGATAGTCGCATACAATATTCTGTTCAACTTTCTTATCATCAGCATTAATATTTATATATTTTTTACAAAAGAAAATTTTCATTAATGAACTTTCAGTGCATAAAGATCAAAAGTTATCCAAGAATCACTGCCTTTCTATTGCACGAACAGTGCTGGCACCAATACAGACTTGTGGATGTCGAATTTGCTACCCAACTGCTGTGAACTCTTTCCAATGGTTTCAGGATCCAGTCACAACCCAACGCTTCAAACGGAACTCGAATCGAACTCCGAACGGGTCGAGCTCTGAATCAAAATTGTGCAGGCTGCTGGCCCAGTGAGTCAACTCAAGGCTCAGCGAGTCGACTCAATGAGGTCAACTCAGCTAAACCAAGTGACTCTTAGTCAGCTCATTTTGTCAGCTCAACTCGACTTGGCTCGACCCGAGTCGAAAGCTGGCGGCTCAGGTCTAAGCTACGAGTCCGAATCGGCTCGTGGAGCCGAGGATGTCAGCCCGATGACATCAGCAATTGGTGGATCGGGTTGGATCAACAAGTCGGGTCGGGTCGCTATTGGTTGGCCTTGGATTGTAGACCCAACTCAGTTTGGTTTACTCGATCTTTCTCTGCAGCGGCGGCTACCCAATGACGACAGAGCATGATGAGGAGCCTCCAGCGTTGTCCGTGGCGGTGGTGAAGACTGGAGACGATGGGACCAAGTCAATATCGGCGAAGAGATTTCAACAAGGCGGCGAGTGATGTTGATTTGTGGCGGCGTTGGAGATTTGCGATGAAGATGGAGGCGGCGTGTGAGGCAGAGGGAGGAGATTGTTGCGTGGCGGTCGGGGACTTACGATGGAGATGGAGGCGGCGAGGGATCGGGAGGGTGGCGGTGGCGGCTGCACGAGGTCGGGGAGGGTGTGGCGGCGGGTGATCAGAGGCGGTCGGCAAGGGAGTCGAAGGTGGAGTTTGGCTGTGGATGGAAGGTGGAGGCGATGGTGGAGGCGGGTGGTGATGGGTTTCTGATGGGGGTTGGGGGAGGGAGGAGGCGAACAATCTCCTTTGATAATTTCGGGTGAATTTTCCGTAATTTTCTGCTACAGGTTTTTTTTTTAAGGAATAGATCTAAGGCTTTTTTATCAGACTTTTTTTTTGTTGGAGATAGATCTAGGGTTTGATTTAGATTTAGGGTTGAGAGAAGGGAGAAGATTTGAAAATATCATCTTTTTTTTGACTAGGGCTGTAGAGAGGCTACGTGAAAAAAGTTAGGGTTTTTGAAGGAGGAGATGAAATTGATGGGAATTGAAACCAAAAGCTCTTATACCAAACTAATGTAATACTGGCGGATCGCAATCACCTTCAAATTGAAATTTGGGAATCAGGGTTTTGAAAGAAGAATTAGAAAGCGGAATTAGAGTTTTAAAAAAGGAGATAAGAAAAAGGGGATAAATTTAGGCTTCGCACCTTACACCACGGGCTTCACACCCCTTACACCACGGGCTTCGCACCCAATCTCAAGAACTCAAGGCTCAGGAAATTTAAACTGAAAAAGTTTTAATTCATTCATTGTCTACTAAATAAAGAAGTCTTGGGGCCTATTTATAGGCTTTATAAAAGAGCACTTCTAAGAAATAACTGATGTGGTACTAACACAATAAAGGAAAACAACTAAACTCAAATAAATTTAGGCATAAAAAAACTACTAGTAATTGGTGTGATTTTCTCATCATATCCAACTTAGAATTAAATTTTAATGCCTAGGAATATAGATGCTTCTATCCCGAGTATTTTTGGTCAGCTGCATTACTCCAATTGTCTCCATTAAGGACTGTTTCCTAGGCTAAATTAACTGTTATCCTGCTCCTAATCAGTACATCTATTGGTCTTCATATCACATATCAAGGCTGTCTAAAATGGTTCTTTCATCTAATACTAAGTTGAAATACCTATATTTCCAATGAATGCACTCATTTCTTGTTCTATATAATTAAGATATTCATATGTTATTGGATTTTTATATCTTTCATTTCTTAATGTGGTTGTTAATATAAGGCTAATGTTTTGTTAATGTGATTTAGTTCTCATCATAGATTCTTACTGAAAGTCCCTTTTCAGATACTTGATGCAGATGGAATTGCTATGCCTGGGGAAATAATTCGAAATCATGATGTCTATGTGAATAAACAAAGCCCAAAAATCCTGCTGCTGCAGTGTCTTCCGTATTAAAGGATCAGTATGTATTTTGTATCCTTTTCAAGAATTCTGTATTCTACGGATAAAGATATATCACACACTTCGGAATTTCCAGGGACTATGTTGACACAAATGCTCGGTACAAGGGCCCTGAAGGAGAAACCACTGTCGTTGATCGTGTAATACTGTGTTCAGATTCAGATGACAAGTTATGTATTAAATCTATCATCCGACATACTCGTAGACCAGAGGTGAGAATAGTTTAATACTTTCTAGGAAATTATGCAGTATGTATATAACAAGCCTTGATATAAGTTCGTGTTTTCTTTCTTATTTCTACAGGTTGGTGATAATTTAGTAGCAGACATGGTCAGAAAGGTGTTGTTGGCACCATTGTTCAGCAGGAGGATTTTCCCTTCTCTGAACGGGGATATGCCCTGATTTAATTATGAATCCACATGGATACCCGAGGTATTTTTCCTCCCATTTTTGCTTTACATTATTTGCCTGTAAATTTCTATTCACATGTACGTTTTTCTTAATACAATCTAGTCTTTTGGCATGTGCAGCTCACTCGACTATGCTTACGGCTCACTACATGGCTCTTTTAGTTAGAACAGTAGATCCCCAATTCGAAAGCACTATACCATGCCACATACTGATATGCATCGTAGAAACATATGCTTGTCTCTTGCAGAATATGCAATAATGCTTGTATGATTAATTTAAACCTTCCTAATTGAAAGATTAGTTAATGGAAAATCAATAAATGCTCTCCAATTGAAATTTGGGGCTGTTATTCCCATAGTGGACTTTTTATTTTTGCAGGAGGATGTCATACCTGCAGAGCATACGTTGGGTGCAACAGCTGAAGCTTTAAGTGATGTAAACCGTTTTGGGTTGATTAGTGAAGAGAAATATTGAATTCAGAAGTTTTTGCAGCTGTCCAGAGTTGACAATAGAAAATTAGTAAGAGAAAGGAGAAGAGATTATTAAAGGGGGAGAAACACTAACAAACTTAGTTTTAATAATCTGTCATACACTGCCATCTGCTTAAAATCTTTTGGATGTTGATGCAAGAATTAAACCTAGCTGTGGGACCTGTTGATGGTTACAGCAGTAGCAGCACTTATTCATGGATTGGCCCTTGCTTCATTTGAAGCAGTGATTCTGAAGTTGGATGTATGCTCTGGTGATGTGGGTTTAGAGATGCTTGATTAACAGATCTGAATTTGGTTCGAGCAATGGAGTATGGAAATGGTATGTGATGGTTTGAAAGATACATATTGACTGTCTCATACTCCGTTCTATCATATCAATGATAGGACATTCAACTTGAAACTTTGAGATGGCATAAAGTAGCAGGTTTTCTTGCATGTGGTTTGGGGGGCATAAATTTTAGAATCCAGTCATTTGGTCATGATTTAAACAATTTCAAACTCTTGCACACGAATTGTTGTTGGTTTTTGTTGAGAGGTATTCTATGTATTGGTTTGGTATTTAGTCTCACATTACATGTGGGATAGGATGTACTCTGGATTGATCTTTATATATAAACCAGAGTGAGTCATAGAACTGATCTCTCTCTCTCTCTCCCAATCTCTGGTAAACATTTAACATGTATCAGAGCCACTCAAAATCCCCCATAATCACAAAATCAAAATCCCATTTTTTCTCCAAAAAAACTATTGTTCGTCGTCTCCCCAACCCGAGCCCCCCTAAAAAAAAGCCCAAACCTTAACCTTAGTTCTCCAATCTCTCAGTCGTCGCCACCATCGCCTCACTTCCTCGTCTTCATCATCGTCGTCGCCTTTATCGCCGTACGTCGCCTGCATCTTCGTCATCATCTTCGTCAGTCACTTCTCGCCTCGCCTTTGTCGTCGCCTCGTCATCGTCCTCTTTGTGATCTTCGTCACCATTACGTCTTCATCTTTGTCTTCGTCATCGTCACCTTTTGCCTTCGTCTTCGTCTTCATCTTCGTCGCCAGCAACACCTCACCAACAACACCGACAACCTCGATGACCGCTGCCGCTGCTACTTGCCATCGTCGTCCCATTTTCGTTAATCTGCGCTTATGGTTTCATTCGGGTGCATTTGGGTTCAACAAACTTGACCCACTTTCGCAACCTGACCCGCCCGGCAATGACCCGAGCGGACTAAGCCACCTGAGTGGACCCAAGCCGATTGAGCTGACCGACCAGACCCGGGGTGATGGGAGAACTCTACGCATTAATCTTAGCCGTCATATCGGCAAGTATCGCGAGAAGTTGAGCCCTTGCGATCGATCCATCGGGGTGATGGGGGATTGACTAGATTCCCCTAAATGTGAGGTCATTATGAGAGACACGACCTTAAACTATATGTTTTTTTAGCAACTTAATTTCTAAAAGCAATAAAGCGATAAAAATTCTAACAAGTGCCTAGATGATGCAATCTTACTCTAACTGTGTTCTGATATCATAATGATGTGAAATGTGTACGATTGTTCAAAAATCAGCGATAATGTTACTAAACTCAGGCTTCACCAACAAGTTACGATCGTTGGGTAAGATGGATTAAAAACTAATAATACTAGCAAATTATTTAATCAAAGAACATGCATAGACTAGTTCAATTTAATCATGAATTAACTAAAGATAATGAATATGTTATGCAGGCAAAGATTATACGATCAATGTTTAGACTAGTAGGTTAAGCATAAACATGTACATACAAGCTCACCAATATAAGTGAACAACAATATAATCAATAAAAACTCAAAATATCATACTCGAAAATAAGTGATTTGGATTAGAAATATACCTACTGAGAATCACGTCGACCTCAGTGTCCTGTTGGTGCATAACCCTGTCTTTCATGAATCCAACGCTTTGAGAACGGCTCGAATTGGACTCCCGATAACTGAGACGTCACCTGAAAACGAGACCCGAACCTTAATGGGTCTGGAACTGTGCTGTCAGGTCTGCAATTGGATTTAGATTTAGGTTTGGATCTCGGGTTGGGTTGATGTTGTGAATTGGGTCAGGTAATGTAGCTTAGCGGGTCAGCTACTGTAGATTAGCGAGTTGTATTGTTATCAGATCGGACCAGTTACTTAAACCCAAGGTGATTTAGAAGCTGATCTCTTCGCAGGCAGTCGCTAGGAAGAGAAGGGGGCAGTGGCGGGCGACGACAGCGGTGGGAGAGGGAGATGTAAGCGGCAATAGATGAGGGAAGGGGAGGGGAGGAGGCAGGGCACCATGAAGAAGGGAGCAACGTCGAGGGAGGAAGAGGGGAAGAGGTGGTAGCGGGGCTACAGATACGGGGTGAGAGAGGGAAGATCGCGACAATATGGGTGAGAGGAGGCAGATGACAATGCGACGCGACGTTGACAGCGGGGAAGACGAGAAGAGGAAGAAGATGGGTTGGAGAGGACAGAGAGAGATATAGGGAGGGTTGCATTGGCGGTGGTGATGGTCACGAGGAAGAAGAGAAGAGAAGAGGAGATGATGGGCGAGAACTCGGGCTGTTATTGTCAGCGTCAAAGGCAGAGAGGAAGAGAAGGGCGCTGGGGAGTTGGCGGCACGCGGGGGAAGGAGAGGAGAGAAATAAATTAGGATTAGGTTTTTTTAATCAAAGAAATAATAGGATTTACTCCGAAACACAATTTAATCACATGATTATTTATCAAATTTCAACATTAATTTTATTCATTATAGAATAGCTTTTAAATAGGCTTTACACAACTTGAGTTCCACGTTACAACCGATGTGATACTAAAATAAAAAATAAAAGAAATAAAAAAATACAATAAAAGAAAACATAAAAATATTCTTTGAACTACTTGAACAAAATTGAAGCGACTCGTCTTCTCCAATGGTTAGACCCTCTAAGATCGTGGCTAGATGTCTGCATCACTACCACTGTCGGTTAGATCACCTTTCAATCTACACTTAAACTTCTTGTTCCTGCTTTAAGTCAATTGCATCCTTAGACTGTGAGTCTCATCAATTACGAAAACACCATCATGTGTCTAGTCGGGAGGGCTGATAAATCATTTGATTTAGTTCATTCCAACGTATGAGGTCCATGTTCACTATCTTCAAAATTGGAATTTAAGGGTTTTTTTAGCGGTGTATGATTATTTTCGAGTCACATGGATATATCTGCTAAAAATCTGAGGTGTTTTCTCATTTAATTTTTTTATTCAGAAATAAAGAATCAATTTAATTTTAACATTAAAATTTTAAGGTCTGATAATGCTAAAGAATATCTAGACAACAACTTTAGAATGTTTTTGGAACAAAATAGAATCTTGCATCATTCATCTTGTGTTTACACTCTTCAGTAGAATGAGGTAACTGAACGTAACAATTGACACATTCTTGATATTACTAAGACTCTTCTATTTCAAAAACATGTGCCAAGAGAATTCTGAGCTGTGGCCATTTTGACTACTTGTTAATAAATCGCATGTCACCCTCCGTACTGCAAAATAAAATCTCAATGTACCATCTTTTACCCAGACATGGATTTGTTCGCTTTACCTCTAATTTTTTTGGTTGCCTCTATTTTGTCCATAATCATAACCCTCATAAGATAAAAAGTTAATTCTAGATCACTTAGAGGGATTTTTCTTGGCTACTCTAGACCTCAAAAATGTTACAAATATTTTTGTTTATTTATATGCCGATATATCTTGTCTTCCGATGTAATCTTTTTCGAGTCTAAACTTGAGATTTTTCACATCTCCCTCTTCTTTAGCGTCAGATAAGACTATAATTACATGTTCTATCGGAGACATTACTCAATAGTGGTGAATGCACGTCTGAAATATAACTGGTAAAGATACACTTTGGTTTCAAGATTCGATTCAAGTCTATACACGATGAATAACTCTTGCTCTTGTGCCAACGCCAACCTCAGTACCAACTCCTGCACAAGAGTTAAGTGAGACTATTACTGCTTAATTATCTGATATTTCTACTACTGATGATCTTCTTATTGCACTTCAAAAGATAAACATATTTGTCGGCACCTTCTTTCCAATTTTGTTTCTTATTCTCATTATCTACCTTTTGTTCATTTTTTGTTCTTTAGACTCATGCTCCGTTCTCAAGAACATGTCAGAAGTACTGTCTATTTCAGGTTGGACTCAGTCGATGCAGAAGGAGATGACGACCTTAGAGTAGAATGAAATTTGAAAGTGCTCACACTTCCACCAGGGAAAAAAGTCGTTGGGTGCAAGTGAGTTTACACGTTGTTAAGTTAAATCTCGATGTATTTCTGGCTCGCTTAAAGGCAAGATTGCTTGCCAAAGGATGTTCACATGTGTATGGGCTTGGTTATGTTGATACCTTCTCATCGGTCGCGAAAATGACTTCTGTGTAAATACTTGTGTCATTGGTAGCGACAAACCACTGGTCATCAATTGGACATCAAGAATGCTTTTCTCAATTGTATTCTTGATGAGGAGATTTGCATGGAGTAACCATCAGGCTTTGTTGCTCTGGGGAGTGAGCAATGAAGGTTTGCAGGTTGAAGTCACTTTACAGTCTAAAATAGTCTCAGAGAGCCTGGTTTGGACGCTTTACATCAGTGATTCAGGAGTTTGGTCTCTGTCATGTAAATAAAGAGCACTATGAGTTTTGGCGAATACAAGGAAAGAGGATCCTGCTAGTTGTGTATGTGGATGATATTGAGATCATAAGAGATGATATGAAGGGGATTGATAGTCTAAGAGTACTTGCAGAAGCACTTTCAGATCAATGATCTTGGATCCCTGAAGTACTTAAACATTGAGGTGTCCAAGTCGGCAAGTCCAAGCAGGGCATTCTTCTGTTACAGAAGAAGTATGTACTTGACTTGCTTTCAGAGGCTGGGATGCTAGGATGCATCAATATTGATTCTCCTATGGATGTGAACACGAAGCTACCATCCTTGAGGATGTTGGGAGCTACTGGAGATTGGTGGAGACACTGAACTACCTGACAGTGACCAAACCAGACATTACATTTGCAGTCAGCGTAGTAATCAGTTTTTGTCAGCACCTGGACTACCCACTTGGAGGCGGTAATGAGAATTTTAAGGTGTCTGAATAAAGCTCCACTGGAAGGGCTTCTCCATTCAGATCATGAACACACCCGAGTAGCAGGCTTTCTCTGATACAGACTAGGCATGGTGCCTTTTTGACAGGAGGTTGACCATAGGATATTATCTTTCTTAGGGGATGGAAAGTAAGAAGTAGAGTGTGGTCTCTTGGTCCAGTTCAAGTATCAAAGTACATGGCAATGGCAGATGTGACATTGATATTTATAGCTGACGTGGATCAGAGATTTATTGACAGAGATTGGTTTCCCCCCAGAGTGTCTCACGAGACTATGACAACAACATGACAGCAATACACATTGTTGAAAATATCGTGTTCCATGAGAAAACCGAACACATTGAGGTTGATTGTCATATAGTTAAGTAAGAAGCTTACGGAAAAGATCATTGGGGCGAAGCAGGTAACATCAGGTCACTAGCGCATCTTTTTACTAAACCACTTAGTAGAACAATGGTAGACTTTATTTGTGACAAGCTGTGCATGTATAATATATATGCTTAAGTCGGGGGGAGTGTTGAGAGGTATTTTTGTATTTAGTCCCACATTGCTTGTGGGACATGATGTACTCTGTATTGATCTCTATATATACCCCAGATTGAGTCATAGAACTCATCTCTTTCTCTCCTAATCTCTGATAAACATTTAACAGTTTTAAATCATAGACTTCAAGTCTAAAAAGCTCTCATTTTTCAGCCATCCACATAGGTTTGGTTTTTAGAGTCTCTAAAATGTCAGAACTTGTGGAGGCCTAACAAGTGATTTTTCTCTCACAATTAGATTGCATTAAGGATCTGCATTGAGTCCATTCTTATTTGCTATAGTGATGGATGAGCTTACTAGAGAGGTATTCAGAATGAGATACCGTGGTATATGCTATTTGCTGATGATATTGTCCTAATCGATGAGACGAGAGCTAGGGTAAATGTCAAATTGGAGCTATGAAGGCAAACTCTAGAATCTCGAGGTTTTAGATTAAGTAGGGGCCAAAACAGAGTATATGGTGAACAGAGAATCCGAGATTATAATATTGTGTCACTAGACGGACAAGGAATACTGTTGAACAGTCATTTTAAGTACTTAGGTTTTATTATCAAAAAAGATGGGGAGATCAATAGTGATGTCAACCATAGGATTCAAGCCGGCTGATGAAATGGAGGAGTGCAACAGGAGTTTTATGCAGCTGTAACATTCCATTATGGCTGAAGGGTAAGTTTTATCGAACTGCTATTAGGCCAGCTTTGTTATATGGCACAGAATGTTGAGCTCTAAAGTGATATCATGCCTAGAAGATGAGTATAGGGGAGATGCTCATGCTTCGTTGGATGTGTGATAATACGAGGAGAGATAAGGTGAGAAATGAGGATAATCGTATTAAGGTAGGCGTAGCCCCTATAGAAAAGAAGATGAAAGAAACCGCTTACGATGGTTTGGTTATGTGCGACGTAGACTTACAGATGCGCTAATCCAGCGAGTAGAGCGTATCAAATTAGGGCAAGTTAAAAGAGCGCCGGGAGACCGAAGAAAACATGAATGGAGGTGATCCGACAAGATATGGAGGCTAAAGGTCTTAATGAAGGCATATTGCTCGATAGGAATGAGTGGAGAAAGTTGATCCATGTGCCCGATCTGGCGTAATTCTCTTTTGGTTCATGTCGCGTACCCCAAATACTTGGGACAAATGGCTTAGTTGTTATTGTTGTTGTGTGCAATAAAATGATCTAGTTTTGCGAAAAACATTCCATGAGACGTGTTATAACAGAAAAACAACATTCAATTATTCAAGGTACATTGTTATAATACTGGTAAAGTTTTTATTTTTATATACGATGATTGGTAATAAAATGCTATTGTTGGATGATATGTACTATAATTGAAAATCAGTGCTATATTTTAGTGATATATATTATAATTAGTAAAAATGTTTTAATAGCTGCAAGTGCTAGCCATTTACAGTTATTGTATATATATATCTATGCCAGGAACTTTCTGTGACTCTAATTGGCCCATTAAAAGTTTTTATGTTTCTTCCATTTTACCCACCCTGCCTGAATGTTTTAACATCTCCAGGATCGAAGTTGCAATTCATTTCTTGCAATTGCAGTGTTAACATTCCAAAGTTAAGTCTGTCAAGCACTTTCTTGGGTCAATGATCGGCTCTTAAATGATTAATACATGCATTAGATGGGCACTGACAAAAGCAAAGTATGGAGGGATGACAAATGTAACCCAATTGAGGATCAATCTTCCTCAATTGAGATCTCTCTAATCTGCTTTCACTGTCAATTTATTTTATGTTCTCTTTCTAAAGTTTCAGTCTGATGTGATACACTTATAGCAACAAAAATGCCTTAGTCCTATATTTTCTTTATCTATATTGGGTACATCCATATTTCTCTTTTTAAATTGATATAGTCTGACATGATAGCGTAAAAATGCCTTTATCTTATATTTTAGATATCTATAGTGGATCCATTCATATAAAGTTACTGTGACAGCAGCAGCAGCAATGACATAGCCTTTATCCCAAATTTTTGGGTTGGCTGTGTGAATCCTTTTCTTCCATATAGAGTTACTATTACTCTTTCTAAATTTATGTAGTCTGATACAGTAGGAACAAAATGTATTCATGCTAATACTTCGTTGATCTACAGTGGGTACATCCATATAAAGTGTAGTGTTGATGCCAGACTTCATTTCCATGGAATATCTACCACAACTTACATGGGCTTAAACAGAACATACCTAGTAATCAGCATGTAATTATGAACAAATGGAAATAAAAATAAACATGTCCCTTGAGTTTTTTTTTTAAAATATGCCCGTTTTTTAAAAAATAATTTCAAATTGTGGGTGCGGAAGCATTTTGCTCAGTTGCAAATTGATACCATTGGACTGTTTCAGAAGGCATATTGAAAAAATGATTTGGCTTGCATACAGCTTTTCTTGAAGTACAGACATGAAACTTTTTTTCTAGTCTTATTAACTGATCAATGATACTATATAGCATTTATAAATATTTTTCCCCACTAATTTCTCTTGAGATCTGCAGTCGAATGACAATTGGAAAAATGATAGAGCTTCTTGGTGGCAAGGCTGGTGCTTCCTGTGGTAGATTTCACTATGGCAGTGCCTTTGGGGAACCAAGTGGCCATGCAGATAAAGTTGAAGATATTAGGTATGGATATCTGAAATAGATCTGCAGCTTTGGAGAAACTATTATCATATACTTACTATATCACGGTCAATAACAGCTATACCCTTGTCAAGCATGGATTTAGCTACAGTGGCAAGGATTTCATCTACTCTGGTATGCTAATTAGCTCCATCTATTTTTATTTCATGTTGATATTTTTCAATCAATTAACCTGTAATTTCTCTTTCAATCATGATCTAGGATTAAAGACAGAATTTCATGCTGATAATTTTTGCATATTATTTGTTCATCTACTCTGATAATAGTATTTCCCATTCATTACGATAAACAACACCTGTATATTATCTAGATTGGTTTTCTGTTTCCATGTTTTGACCTGCACTTGTAAAGCTCGAACTAATAGTTGACACGCACAAGTCTTTAACAATTTTGTTAAGAAACAAAACCTTAGAAATCTTACTTTATTAGAGAGATCTCATTTCAATATATAAAGATTACAAATGGGTATTGGGTTATGGGTAATGTAAACCAAATAACCCAATTACTTTATTATCTATTTAAACTAACACTTCCCATCAAGCTGGAGCACAGATATCTAACATGCCCAGCTTGTTACGTAAATTAGAAAACACCTGGGGTGAAGCATTAGAAAACACCTGGGGTGAGGCAGCTTTGGTAAAAAGATCTGCTAGTTGCATCGAAGAAGGTGTGATCAGAAAGCAATCACCTTCTTGGTTCACGCATCTCTGACAAAATGACAGCCAATCTCAATGTGCTTGGTTCTCTTATGGAATACAAGATTCCGAGCAATATAGATAGCAGACTGGTTATCACAATGCATAGACATGGTGTCCAGGTTGTTTAAAATCAAGCTCCATCAGTAGATTTTTTAGCCAAACCATCTCACATGCAGTGTGAGCCATAGCTCTATACTCAGCTTTTGCACTTGAGTGAGACGCTACATCTTACTTCTTGCTCCTTCAAGTCATAAGAATTCCTCCACCAAAGGTAGGGTACCCAGTAGTAGACTTCCTATCTCCTCTGTCAGCAGTATATCATGAATCAAATTATCCAGAGACGTGTACATGTTCATATTTCTTAAACACCAGGCTTTTCCCTGGACTAAGCCAAAATTCTTAGTGCATCTGATCAATGAGCCTCTCTAGGTTCATGCATGAACCTTCTAGTACACCAAGAGTAAAAGTTACTGGTGTAGTAATCGTCAGATAAATCAACTTTTCGATCAATCTCCTATACCTTCCTGGATCATCAAGTGGGTGATTGTCATCAAGCCACAAGTCCACATTGGCTTCCGTTGGAGTGCTAGCAGGCTTGAAACCCAAAAGTCATGTTTCCTCCAGGAGATTCAGAGCATACTTTCATCGAGAAAGAAGTATACTATGTTTTGATGCGCAATTTCAATTCTTAGAAAGTATTTAGGCCTCCCTATGTCTTTGGTCACAAAATGACGCTTGGGATACACTTTTGTCTTCATAGCCCTCCAGAATGATTGCCAGTTAGCAAAATGTCAACATACACCACCAAAACTACAATACCAGATTTTGTGCGCTGAACAAAGACAGAGTGATCTGAGTGACATTCATGAAAACCATTGCCAGAGATGGTAATGTTGAATTTCTCAAACCACGCCCTTGGACTCTGCTTGAGACTATATATAGCCTTTTTGAGATGACATATCTTATTCTCTCCCTGAGTAACATAATCTGAAGGTTGCTCCATGTACACTTCCTCCTTAAAATCACCATATAAGAAGTCATGCTTGACATTCAGCTGGCACAAGAGCCATGACAAGTTAATAGCAACAGACAATATGATTCTGATAGAATTCATTCGGGCAACTGGCGAGAACGTTTCAAAATACTTCTCAGGGATATGGTTATTCTGATCACAGTGCGTATAGTGCCTCGGTCCCTTATCAGATGCATTCAGTCGTCCACCAGGAACATTGTGTCCCGCGCCAAATGAGCCACGTCCTCCAAAGTCGCATCCGCGACCATGACCTCTACCACGTCCAGAGTACATGGCAGACCGATCAATATCTGATGCAGAGAATACATCAGCTCCAGTAGAAACACGCATGACTCTGGAGAAAGTGACAATCTACGTGGGAAAACTATCTCAGTATCTGACCTCACACCTGAGATTTGAGTGTAGAGCTCAGGCCAGACAAAAACTTTGATATTGTGAGATCCTGATGATACCCCCTCAGTGTCGCTGCATCGGTTACAGCAGGTTGATGCATTTCCATCTCATAACCAGACTCTTGAGTTATCCATAGAACTCGCCTGCAGACTTATCTCTTTGTTTTAGTTCAAACATGCGCTCTTATTTTCAAAGATCCTCGAAGGATTTTTCTCATTGCCATACATCACCTTCAGGTATTCCACATCTCCTTGGCAGTGGTTGGGAACATGACACTGCCACTAATTTTTTCCTCCAAACTATTGAGGAGCCAGGTCATAACAGAATAATAAACCTGGTCGCATAAGTGAGAGCTGTAGCAGCCGGTGGAGGCTAGAGTAGATGAGCTAGCTTGTTCTGAGCACCAATGAATATGCGGAATGCCTGGGCTCATAATAAGTAATTAGAGCTATTCAACTTCAGCGTAGTGCCCAACATCATCTTCGGTATAGAAGTCTCAACTATCGGTGATGAGATCAGAGTGGAGGAAGAACTTATATCACTCGACATTGCAGCCAATTAAGGATAAATCCCAGAAGCAAGAAGCAGTAGTCAAAAAGCAAAGCAGATTATTCCTGAATTAATAGCTAGAAGGAGACACAATAGCAGTTAAAGCCAGAGTAGATCATAACCATGTAGCAGTAAGCTTCAAAAAATAGCCTAAAAGGCATAGCACAGTCTACGAAGACTCAAAAATAGCCTAGAAAGGCTTAACAGAGATAGATATAACCTATAAGAGCTCAGCAGAGTCTAAAACTCAGAGATAATCTAGAAAGGCTCAGCAAAATCTGTGAAGGCTCCGAGATAGCCTAGAAAGGCTTAAAGATAGTCAAAATCGCATAACAGAGTAGAATACAGCCCAGATCTGATCTGAACAGTTCAGATTTAGATCAAAAAAAACAGAGACTCAGAACAGTTTTTAACATCTAGAACAGTACGGTAGAGAAGAGGAAAAGATGGGAGAGATTAGGGTTTTAGTGGAGGGTTAGAAAAGATGATGACAGTCAGGGTTTTGGTTGCTCTAATATCTTGTTAAGAAACAACCCTAAAAATCTTGCTTTACTAGAGAGATCTCATCTCAATATGTAAAGATTTCAAATGGGTATTGGGTCATGAGTAATGTAACCCAATAACCCAATTACCTTATTATCTATCTAAACTAACAAATTTCAATATAGCATTACAAAATATAACCTAAAAGATGGAGCTTTGTGCATTACGGACTTGATATTAGTAGGGGTGGCAATCGGGTAGGGTAGGTTAGGTTTGGGTTGGGTTGGGTTGGGTCAATGTCTACCTGACCTGATTATAATAGCCTTACCGAACACGACCTGACTAATAATTGATTCGGGGACTCTGACCTATTCCCGACCCGAAATATATTCAAGCAACCCAATCGGCTATCAGACCCATTTGACCAAAACTATTGCTGGATATGCAATAAAATCATTCTAAGTGTAGTTATGTCACAGTTTGGCCAACAGTTATTGGATATCAAGTTGGGGACGCTGACTCACGTTCTCTTGTAAGCACTTTTTATATGTAATAATAATTAAATTCTTAGATGGCTATGTCTTGTTATTGTGAATTCAGGTCAGACGGGTTAGCGACATAAACCTAACCCAACCCAACCCAATTAAATAACCGGGTCAAGCGGGTTGGCCCTTTTTCACCTGAACTCGATTAAGGGGTGACCTATACCTTATTTGGCCTACTACATTGTCTCAAAAGCTTATGGTAAGCACAGTGGTGTAGCCAAGACTTTGAACTCGGGGGAGAAGCACGTATTTACACCAATCTAAATATTTTACCGGTCCCTCTTGAGAAAATAACTGAAGTAGTAGTAAATACAAAATCTTTTATCAGTGTAGACATTATAAGATAATACTAAACTTGTAATCTTAAATATTAAATGTTTAAAATATAAATTATAAGAGCCTTAAAATATGTTTTATAAAATGTTCATGAACATTTAATTGATAAAATATGTTATTATTAAATTTTATTGGAATCTGATTAGAAAAAAGAGTTAGTTATAACTCTAATATCTTCAAATTAAAAATTCATAATTCTAGTTCTAAATTAACAATATATTACAACTTTTTAATTATTGACATGCTAATTGCCTTTGAAATTAATCTTCACTACTTTAAGTAGAGTGCAATCTACAATTATATTATGATAATCTTTAAATTATTCTAAATAATAAAGTCACCACCTTATTCTTAAATATTTGATTTTTAAATATTATATTTGTTCTAGTTATTTTTCTTTTTGCTTGGTTAGCTTTATTTGGTAAAGAAGCAAGGAGAAAATTAGAAAAATAATAATTAAAGAATAATGTTGAACAATGAGATTCTAACCTGGTTCGTGGATAAGAGAAAACACACAAGCACCAACTACCCTACATTGTACTTTGGTATTCTTATTTGCTATATAGTTTTCATTGTAAACAAATTAAAGCACACAAGCACCAGTGGTTTCCCATTTTTGGCAGTGCCGGGGGGCACGTGCCCACCCCTTGCCCCCTGGCTCCGCCACTAGTAAAGCATATAGAATGTTTACACCTGTTTGAATTGACATTACTAGTTTTTTACATCTTTTATTGTATTCATTTCACTGCTGCAGAAACATTGCATGGATGTATTTCTTTTCTTTGCTTCCTAAATCCTTTTCATTTTAGTGTTTTCAGTTTAAGTCAATATTTTATTGTATTTACAGGCATCACAGGTTATCCCCTTCAAGCATACATATTCATGGGACCAATTTACTATCAAAAATTGAAACATATGGTAAAACCTATGCTTTTCTGCACACTTTCTTTAGAGCATCTTATTTATGCATTATATTGTGGGCATTATCGAGCATCTTCTTTTATTATGTATTGTTGTTGCTCTAGTTATCTCTTAAGAGGTTTTTAGTGGAGAAATAAAAAAGTGTAGAACCCAATGTTTATTTTTCTCCTTCAAACTTATTACAATGCTTATTGTTCAGGCATCTACGTTCCATTCTATGACTAAGCTTCCAACCTTAACTTTTGATTATGATCATTATGTGAGACCCCTGTCATCTCCTTTGTTCTATATTCCTCTCCAAAAGACAGGGTTCTATAAAAATATTGTTAAGGGCTTGGTGGTAGAAGCAGCCAATATAATGGTTGTGTCAGGTATGACTTTACCATCTTCTAGGGCTAACTAGCTGAGAAATGTAGGAGTATACAATGAGGGAAAATGATTAATTAATTTGGAGATGAAGAGCTTAAGGGTATTAGCATCAACTTAAATACACAGAGCGGCTAATCTGTCTTTGATGATCTTTGTTCGAAATGATTTCAATTAACAATTCAGCCTTGGGTTGTGCTTAGGAAACAGAATTTCAGTGTGCTTTTCTCCAATAGATGCTAAATGTGGACATTACAACCCAGTATTAGGAAAGTCCACTTGTCTATAATCCTTCCCTCCCAACAACTGTTACGGTTTCTCTTTGTCAAACCAGTGTCTTCCAGAGGTTAATAAAACTTCTGTTTCCATTTTTCTATTAGAAATGCCACTCTTAGGATGAAGTTTTAACTGACCATAAGGTAGGTTATGCGAGAGGGCTATGGTAATCCTCTCTTTTACATGGCTTCTGTTAGATTCCATTTATAGAATGATTTTTCTATAGCATCAACATTTTTCTATGCTTATTAAAGATTTAGTTGGTAGTCTTCTGGAAAAAAATTTCTTCCAGTCTTGTCTGATTAAGAATTATACATATATTCATGAGAGCTTTATGTATTCATGCATTAGATGAGAAGGTTAAAAAGTCAATCTGTACTTTCCTTCAGCCCATTAGGTGGGTAACGTGAAATTGCTCTCTTATCTTGGATATTATAATTATTCTTCTGGTTCATCAGGTCATTGACAAGATGCATGCTCGGGCTAAAGGACCTCGCGTGACGCTCACTAGACAGCCCACAGAAGGAAGAAGTCGAGATGGAGGTTGCCTAAAAATAGTGTCCCCCCCCCCCCCCCCCCCCCCCCCCCCCCCCTAAAACTTAAATCTGTTAATATTTGCATGTCTCTAGTTTGTGATTGACAGCAGCATAGTTGTCATTTATTAATTATTATTTGAATGTCAGGACTGCGAGTAGGAGAAATGGAACGGGATTGTTTGATTGCATATGGTGCTAGTATGTTAATCTATGAGCGTCTAATGCTATCAAGTGACCCCTATCAAGTTCAGGTAGTAACAAGCTCTCCTGTCCTTTGTTATAATTAAGCATCACACTAAATCCAATTAACATCCCTTAAATTTACTTTATATTGTTTGGGAACAGTTTAAGTATGTATTATATCTCTTCGTGGTTTAATAGACTATTAGATGTTTTCTCTAGTTTTGAAGTGTTCTGCTTTCCTACAACCAAATGCTCGAGGATATTTCAGCAACCTCATATGTCTCTTCAGTTACTTTCAACAGCAAAGAATCTGTTTTCCTGTGATTCTCAATGTTAGCATGGTTTTTATGATTTGTTGAAATGGCTTGAGTTGTGTTGAGGCACACGGTTAAGATTCTGGCATGAAAGGGTGTGGTTTCAAATGCCACGCAACTGGAGTGTCCTTATACCCTATGTACACATCAAGAATCGATTCATGACCCTCTCTTTATCAAGGTTACCTTGCTAAGACTTTTGTGCTGATACAGTGATGTTAGGTACTTAGGTTGCCGGCAATTTGTAAGAGGTTGACCTTCTCTGTTCTAAAGATCTCTCAACCTCTTTTTGTGCTCGTACAGTTCCTCATGTTGATAAGTGAAGGCTTAGAGGATATTTATTGTGAGGATGACGACAACAATGACAATATTATGATTGTGATTTATATAGTTATCTTGAGTAGGTTTTATTTGATAATTTCAAGTATGAATCACAATTTAGTGTTGCTACCAGTATTTTGAGTGAGTAGTAGAATTAAATAATTTGCTTATGTAATATAGATTTGGTGTCATTAAACCGCAGCCCAGAGTCAACCCCGTATATTTATGAACAGTGAAATTTAACTCTGGGACCAGAGTCAACTCATGGTTCTATTGATATCAGCAACAAACTCCTTTCCCTCTGACAAACTGATTATGTTCCCAATTGTTGGATCCATTGCTTTTTTCCCTTCCCCTTTATCCTCTGTTTCCTTCTCCTTTTTTATTTCCAATCTAGTCGAGAGTAGCGGTACGGGGTTTACAAGTTAAATTGCTTGGTTCCACGAGAAGTAAATGGATTGTGTTCCATTTAGAAATTTGGTTAAGTTTTATGCAGAGACAAAGATAGGGGAAGCTGAGTATAAATATGAGTAGCCCTCAGAAACTCAAATCTACCTTTGTAGTGGAAACATGGTATAGTCTGAACTTACATGTAGTGGAGGACATATTAAGTCTGCTTATGCTAGATTTAATAGTAAATGTGATTGTCCAACCCTGTATATACTATACTATATGTGTGTGCATCTACGCATCCATGCATGCATGCATGCATCTATGCACGTATGTATTCATTCCTAAACTCACGTCAACTTTGATTATCCAATATCCTGTCATCCTCATTCAGTATCATCTTCGTTTCAGGTTTGCAGGAAATGTGGTTTGTTGGGCTACTACAATCACAAGTTGAGGACCGCTTTCTGCTCTGCATGCAAAAATTGCGAGAATCTATCTACTATGACGCTGCCATATGCTTGCAAGCTTCTGTTTCAGGTAGGATCCCAATTAAAACCATCTATTTATACTGATCTTGCTTCTCTCTTGGTCCACATAATTTATGTGGGACTTTATTCTTCATCTATTGTTTTATTTTTATTTTTGGGATATATATTCTTCATATACTGTTTCCCTCTTGCATTGTTTACTTATCAATTGTCTTTCTGATATTTACTCCTGCAAGCTGTCAGTAATGCATATTTATTCATACAATAGATTGAATAATGTAAAGAGTGATAAGTGAATACAGCCCTGTCTACTAAGTTATCGTTTGCTCCTCTCTGTTGCATAATCAGGAACTGCAATCCATGAACGTGGTTCCTCGTTTGAAACTGACTGAAGCATGATCAACGAGGTCGGCAAGCACACAAGTTTGAGGTCTCATTGACAGAGTACGATGAGCTGGCATTCTGTGGACTGCTGTATTACTGCAATTCGGAGGAAACTTGGGTATTCTCAAGGCCTTTTGGACCGCATTTCAGCAGAATTTTTGACATGTAGAATCGTTTCTTGTAGCATATTCTTTTGTGATGATAATGAGGTGTCAAAGTTCTTTTCTCATATGGGGAAGATGTCAACACTTAAAACACAAAGTGAATGAGCAAAAGGGTTGTTGGAATCATCTCTGAAATTATGTTTTATTGTATACTTATTTTGTTGTGCAATCGCTGGGTCTTGCCATTTTCTTTCGTACTGTTGTATTCCAGACTTGTATTAAATCAAATTAATGTTAGTTTTTAGCGGAGGAGCTCTCTTGCGGTTTTCTTTCTTTGGTTATCATTTATGCACTTGGATTAATAGATTAATGTTACCTTTATCACAAACTTATCTATGGGGTTTGTTTTAAAAAAAAAAACTGTAACAAATAATTAATTCTAAAAATCAACCTCCCCCAAATTAATTTCAAAAATTGAGTTTTGTCACGCTATGTCAACGACGGTTCGCCTTGTCAGTATAGTGCCTGTAGCGGTTTTTACTTCGTTTGGGGTTGTCAATCACGGATAAAGCAATATATATATATATATATATATATATATATATATATATATATATATATATATTACATTTTGACTTTGTCCGTGATTGTCAACTCCGGAAAAAGCAGGGTAGGCAAAAAATTGCCCAAATTTGTTTTGTCTGGGGGCAGGTTCGACCAGTGTTGCTAACTCTGGATGAATAAAAAGCTGGCAAAAATCAGGTATAAGTAAAAATTTGGCACCGGTTTGAGCCAAGTCCCACTCAGATGTGAAGAAGGTTCGCTAGAAAGATCTCATCTAGACATTAATTGGGTCTGGGGTTCAAATCCCAGCCCATATTTGGAGGGGAAAAAAAAAAAAAAACAATAGTCGGGTCAAAATCTGCGTAATTATGTCCGACCCAATCCAGCCGAACTCACGTTACACTGTTATTTGTATCTAATTATGATATTATCTTATAAAATTCGTTAGATTCAATAACTATTCAAGCACAAGCAAAAATACAAACCCCATCATTATCTTGCCTACAGTTAAGTGGGAGGTCAGCCTGTTAATGTGAGGATTGTATTAGATTATACTACCATTAAACTCACAAGTGAATCCCACTGCCAATTCATGGAGGAGTGGAGCTCACACACCAATCTGATCAAGTATAATCATCAATCGAATACAATATTACTTGCACAACAGTTGAATGCACACAGGAAGCTGAAACATGACCAGCATATATTAGCATGCCAACATCATATAATACATCTGCTGCTGATCAAAATGGCTCAAGGTACATACATCTAAGATCTCTATACACGCATGCCCTTCTCGTCCTAGTTCGCCCCCGAATCCTGAGATGTCGATGTTGCCGCCAGGTTCTTGTACATCTCTGTAGAAGCATGTGAAAAGTCTGACATGGCCCGAAAGAGCTCTGGCAAATGCGACTTCAGACTCCCTAGGGACTTCTCCCTGACCTGTCTGCAAAGCTTCTGATGAGCTTCGACCTCATCGTCCAGTTTAGTCTTCAAGGAATCGACAATGAATTTCCTCTCCGCCACCAAATCCTTCTGGTTTCCTCCCCCGGGGTTCTCCCCCTCGATATCCTCGCCTGATGCCGCCCTCTTCTGAGAATGCTTGTGGTGCCAATCCTCGAAAGCTCTGGACTTCCTCACGTACTCTTTCCGAGTCTCTTCACACTTCTCTCTCTGTTTCAGTTCTTCCTGTTGGAGAAGCATTATGGTGTTTATGACGGCCGCAAAGCTCTGGATTGCATTTTTGGCCAGCTCGTCAGGAAGTTTCTCCATGTGCTCGTGCCAAGAAATGAGGAGAGCTTGTATTGGAGGATGCTGAACTCTTGGGGGTGATGAGACCTTTTCTTTCAGGTTGCTCTCTATTGGGATGAGGTTCAGCTTCAGCCAGCTGTTGAGGGCCTGGATGTACTCTTTCTGGTGGCTTATGAGCTTCTGAAATTGTGACTGCCACTCACGAACAACATCGTGCAGCTGGACGGTACGGCCATGATGGTGTTCACTTGTTTCTCTGATTGTTGTTGAGAGATCAAGGGCTCTGATGTCGTTGGCAATTTTGAGCTGGCTGTCATGATGAGAGTACATTGTTTCCCACATTTTCGCCATCCTGATTAAGAGAAATTATAGTTATTAATTAAAAAACTGGGAGAAAGAATAGCAGAGAAGAAAAATCAGTAATGTATTGTCATTTTGGAGAGGTCCTACATTTTTTGGGAGAAGAAGGGTAAACTGTTAGATCTAGAAAACACGAATTGGCAGATCAAAGTGACTCTAAAAGAAAACAAAAAGATTGCGTGCTAAGATAAGGAGACCTAAACCCGGTAAGTGGTAGCTGATAATCTAAAGGGTAAGATTTGTGAATCAATCACAAATGAGTTTCAATTCGTCAGGCAAAATCTGGGGGATTTGAAAATGACCGGTAAAATTTGACCCAAAACAAAGTTTTGAGAAAACTACAATGAGAGAACCATATATTTACGGAGCCATTTCTCCTGATTTTCTAACCAGGACTGACCTCCAAAAAGAGTGCTTTATCCGAGCAATATCCCTTGCACTAATAAGAATACACAGACATTCTGTGCTCAGGATGGTTAAGCAGGGAAAGGTTGATGAAAACATGGGTCCCAGATTGGAAAATATACAAGGATAGCTAGTGGTCTCTCCTATGAAACTATGCCAAACCACAAAGTTGCACTAAAGCCCACGTTAGCCACTGGCAGGCTGGTGGTACATAAGGCCTACTGCGAGTAAAACCAGTGACAATGCACAGGACCACTTAACCCAGCAGTGATCAGATGATGATGATGAATGCATGAAGCAAAGTGGTAAATTAAATAACTCAAAAAAGTCTTCAAATGAGTAAAGACCATTTCTCTAACAAATGGGATTACTAATATGAACATATTGTTCAAGGAAAATTACAAGAAAAAATAACATAAAATATACCCTTATGCAGGTCGGCAACATGGGACAAGCTAAAAAGGAAGATATGTGGTGCGGTACTACATTTGGGAGATACTAATATTGATTGGAGGGCTAACTGAAATAGGGAGATTTTTTAAGTTAAAGTTAACAGTTTGCCCAATGAAAAGTCAAGTGAGAATAAAATAGGATTTGGCAAAGAAAAGAATTTAAGGATTCCTTATACGCAGTACGCACAAAAGAGAAAAATGAATAGTGGCACTGTCAGAGCAAAAAATGATCCAACGTTGTATTTGCAAAAAAAAAAAAATGCAGTCCTCAGTATTATGAATCAAAATTTAGAAGAATCTTGAGGAAACAGTAATGTGTTTCACTGTAACCGAGAACATGTAGAAGAAAACTAAAGACGATTCAACTAAACAAAAAACAAAAAAAATTAAAGTTGCAACAGCATAATTTGTACAGAGTTGCAGGCTACTTACCCCTCAACAAGCTCCACTAGTTTTGGATACAGTTGATCGTCACGCAAACGTTGAATTTCATGCACTGTTGAGTCCATTGACTGCATGTCAACTATGTATCTTGTATGCAAATGACTAACAGCTGCTTTAGTTTTTTCAATTGATTCAGGATTTGCGCCACGTTTCTTTTGCTTATTTAGTAAAGCCACCTTCCTCTGGTATTCAATTTTCATAAGCTCTCCTGCCTGCCCTCAGCAAAAATACCTCAAGACTCACTATTTACTAAAGAAATAACCATGCTACAATACAAAAAGTTGAAATGTGCAATAAATGTAGATGGTTATAGAGTTCATGTCTGGAACAGAAATTTGCAATAGCTATTATTTGGAAATTGACATAAAACCTACATGCAAAATAAAGATTTGCTCGTGGTCAGGTACAAAAATGTTTGTAAAGAGTGATTACCAACTAATCTAGTGATCACTATATACCAAATAGTAGATGAAGGAAAAACCTAAAGCAACAATGTCAAATATTTACTAATGGTGGGCACCACTCCAGTGCATTAGTGAAGTCGTTTCTTGCAGTGAAAGAGACCAACTTTCAAATCCTATCACTTCTTATTGTCTATTCTTGTTTGGAACATAAAGGGCCTTAATTAGAATGGAAGAAAGGACTCATCTTTGTAGTTAAAATTTTTTAACCTTGATATAGTCGGTGAACTTATGGTTAAGCTTGAGATTCAAGGCAGAGTGCTGATATCTGTCTAATGGATGGAATGCCATGGAGAATAAAACAAACTTCAATCTCGCCAATATTTGATTATTAGGAGGAGGATGGCTGCAGGCTACCCTAATTTTTTCATCTGTTCAATCTATAGTTTTGCATTGCACAATAAAGAAGGATTCATGTTCGTAGGTTAAGCCCCATCCTAAAAGATTGTGTTGGGGATATAGATCCCCACCAACAATCAACACATAGTGAGATTGCACAACTCGAGCACACAAAATGAGCAAATAACAAACACAAGAAAAAAAAAAAAAGATTTATGTGGTTCAGCCGCCCAACAGCGACCACATCCACTAGGCATGTGAATTCACTCTAAGAAAGGAGAACAATTAACTGAGTACAAGAGAACCAAATTCCTTTGTCATCCCATTGTTTAACTATAAGAAAGGAGAACCAAGTACAAGAGAACAAAGACCCACTTGGCATAAAGCCCACATTTGATGGAAAACCAGATAAGAGACACAAACCCAACAAATTGTGTGCCTCCAACCATCTGCCTTGTGCCAATCTTAACAGAAATGTGCATTAGAAGTGTAACTCCTTGAGCAAGGGGTTCCTAGAAAGTCACCCATTCTAATGCTTCTCGCAACAGAGCACGCTAAATTATGGTTTATCCCTCAAAATGATAGTTGTGGCCCTGCGGTTAGTTCTAGTTCGACGAAACCATCACGTATTGCACACCTTGCCTGCACACACACCCAACGAGGGACTACTCACTTTTAGGGTTGTGAGTCCGTGAGGGTCATTTCACGAGTGCATAAGGCCACATCTAAAATCTCATATTATGTGGTGGAGTACTTGTATGGTGAGGATGCCACACACTAAACATTGACGGAGAGAGTGTCATGACCCTAAAAGGTGGATAATCCTATACAAGATATTTGTGAGTAAAGGGTCTTGTTATGATAATTTTTGTGAGTCAAAATTTAGCTAGCACTTTTTTGGGGGGACGTAGAGAAATTGCACAATCAATCACGCTAGCATGGGAGTAACAATAGGGCTAGTGACATTGTGCGAAGTTCTCGCTAAGGTTAGGTGATAGACAAAGTATGCCAACAAATTGAAGGTTTAAGAATGATATACCCGAACTGAGATAATGTTCAGGATGGTGTAGAAGTGTGATATCCAAAATGGATTGTCTTGTAATGGTGGATTAGTCCAGGGTCATCATCTCTCACTTGGGTTAATTTATACATCCATCTGACCTCCCCTCCCTCATTCCCGCTGTCCCTTTGTATTGCATGCACATGCATGCACGAGCGTGCATATCACCTTGTTTCCTTACAAAATGATACGCTTGGTGAAACAGTCCCACAGAAATTTAATACTCATAATACTAATTATTAATTGAGTCAAACAAAAAAGGAGGTAAAAGGAAAACGAATTATAGGTGTTCTATGAAGGAAATCACCAGAAGCATGCAATATGGCATCACTAGGAGATAACAAATGGAGTACGGTTTAGAACAATATGACTCTAGGCTACCCAGAGCTTACATGGCATTTCAAACATTCTATGAGGAATCTAGTTTAACTGGTAGATGGGTGCTAGATGATCTCAAATCTAAATATGTTTCCTCTAGAAAATCTCAGTTTCAGTTGTGGTTCTAAATAAAAATTAAATAATTTCATCCGTGTAGCATTTACTTCATCAAAAGCACCATGCTGATGAGAAATTTATATTTCATCATCTAGCTTTGGAGATAGAGAACTGAACCATTTCCTCTTAAATGTTTTATTTTTGACAATATCACAATACAGAAATATCATAACAAATCTCACTGATAGAATAAGGCATCAAGCCGTTCTGTCACCATAAATTTCCAAATATGCAAAATGATATAAATCTACTAAAACTCATAAATGTCGGTGCAGTGTAATTAACTAATAATTATATTGAAAGAGCTACTAGCTTCTTGCACCATACATGTTGTAAAATATTATGCACAATGAGTATTTTTCCATCCTAAGACTAGCCTACAAAGCCGAGAAGAAATATTCAGCCAAATGAAAGAAGCTGAGCTTCATTGCGTTTTAGATGGATAATTAAAACACCTGAAAATTTAATGATAACTATGGGTTCCCCCCCAAAGGATACCTACCTTCACTTCTTCATAAAGTTTCTTCTCCCATGCAAGCATCTTATCTAAAACAGTGGCATGTGTCTCCCATTCATCATTATCAAACTCATCCCTCCCATCATCTGCATTATGCATGCCCTTAAATGATCTATTCCATGTTATGACCCGCATGACTCTAGCAGAATGATCAATGTGTCCTGCAAACAAGGATATATAATTTCATTATAGCATCTATATCAAATGAGATGACACAATGAGACTGAAAACTGCATGTAAATGAAGAAAATACATCAAAAGTGATAATAAGAAAGGTCCTGATAAATGCTTGAATGTGTAATCCTTCCCATGCAATGCACATTATCGGGCTTCTTAGCTTGAAATTGACTGCAACATAGATGCAGAGCACAATAGGACAAGATATTTCCATCAAATAATAAAGGAACCTCATTGGCTATGCAAGCTAGTGAAGACGCGCATGTATACATGTTCAAATATCAGTAATGAAAGAGAGAATTTTATATATATTACTGATTGTCATCATACGTACAAGAGAAAAGAACATAAAACTATTAGCAAATACAGATCAGCTATAGAATCTATATAAAATTATCAATAGTACATATGAATATCCATATAAAGTGACTATGGACAAAGACTATATCTGATGGATATGGACACAAACCAAGTAAGACAATTACCATATGTAATTATGTATAATGGATATACAATATGTGTTTGCTACTGGGTAGTGATTGTACCAATGTGTAATGGACTACTCAGGTTAGATTTTATGTGAGTCTAGATATCTGAATCCAAAGCACTAAGACAAAAATCAAATGCTGCAAAACTTTTAGTTTCACTATCTGTATCTGAACCCATATTCGACTGGTCCGAAAAGGCCAGTCTCCATGTCAGATTGGAAGCCGATAGATAAGGGCTTGGAAACAGATTAACTTTGAATTATCCGACTCCATTTATATCGCTAACCCTATAGCTAAGAATGTCATTCAACTCATTTAAAAAAAAAATGCAAATCTGTTCACACACATAGATCTAGTCTCCCTGTTTGTAACAAGGTTCCCCAATTAACTGAAAGTTGCACATAAGAACCTCTACCCTCAACATCAACCAAGCAACGATGCCTTGCAAGATTGGAGGTAGTTTGAAGTTTAACTCGAAGCAAAATGTTTATAATCAACAAGCCAACATGTACAGTGAAACAAAATAATGTAATATTCAAGCATGAACTCAGCTACTTCAGAACAATTCTGTCTTACAAATAATTGCTCTGTGTTACTAAGAATTGCTTGGAATTTAACCCATTGTTGCCTATATCTATAAACTGTCTCAACTATGTTTTATTTATCTCTTCACTATTCAAAAGTCCTTGACATTTCCTCCAAATGCTTAGCCAATCACCCAGATTCAATGCTAAAATGGACCGAATTCAATTTCAACTTTTACCACTATTATCCGCAAAATTGGAGTGATAGTGCATCCGATTTGCCTCCAGCATCTTAGAGACCTCATGTGCACTCTCCGACGCCTTTAGGAAATGATCATCCAGATCAATCAACACCTGCAACAAGCTCACACTTCTCTTCTCCGCAACCCCCATCCTCTCCACCATCTTCCCCTTCTTTGTCTCCACCACACTCGCCGATGCCGCATGCTGGTGGTGCACATTCACCCCTTGCTTCTTCTTCTTCTCCGGCCTCGGAGGCAACCCCTCCGGTCTCGGCGTCAACCCCGCGGGCGTCATCATCGGTGGTGTATCAGGCGGAGGCGGCGGTGGCTCCATAACCCCCTTCTCCGGGGTCACTGGCTCCTCAATCTCCTCACTGTGCAAAGTACCCCCTTGCGATCCATCATAATTCGCAAAGAAGAAATCCCACGTGCCCATTGTCGAGTCTGGCGGCGGAGGGGGTGGCGGATCGGGGGTCGATTCCGGGGCTTTCTTATCATTTCTCTCCTCTCTCCGGGGCTCAGGCTCCGCATCCTCCTCAACGTCCTCATCCTCGTCCTCGTTGATGGTGGGGTCCGTGGGAGATTTCGAGTGCTGAAACTTCTTCGGAATCTCCGGCATGCTAGCGGATCTCTGCAGTGGCGACGGTGAGAAGTCGGGCAAAGGCGGCGGCGGGGCGGGAGAGACTCCATAGGTGGCTGGACCACGGAGGCCGAGGCCAACGAGGGGGCCGCCATGTTCACCGGCTGGGCGCCCGATTGCTGAGACTCCCCCTGGCCGAAGTCGCTGAGGGCGGCGCCGGTGTTCTTGAGCGACATTGTGTAGGAGGAGTGGGCGGCGGCGAAGGCGTTGCGAGCGGTAACCGCCTCCTTCATGAACAGCTTCCGATCCTTGCATCGCGACACCGACTCCTCGTTCTCGATGCGAGATTGGGCGCACCCCATCGCCGGAGCTCGGAGAAAGCTAGGGTTTTGGTGCAGGATCTGAGGACTCAAGATCTCGCCCAAGCTTTTGGCCTTTTTTTTTTTGGCTCGCAAATCGAGGGATTAAAAAAATTAAATATAGATGAGAGGGGAGAGACGTTGGGGGCCCACGGGCCACGGGCGCGCTTTGAGCCGGCGACGGGAATAATACAGTTTTTTAAAGGGGCAGTGGGGCCTACAGTGCCAGGCTTCTGATTTTGACAGCACTCAGTGGGACCCACGTGTCAGTTTAAAGTGGAGGGTAAAGTTAGTGAGCTGTCAGATGTGGGTGTTGGGGTTAGAGCATGAGAATGGTTTTTGTTTTGTTTTGTTTTTGTTTTTTTTTTTTTTTTTTTCATGGGGAGTGGGTTGGAAATTTTGCATGTGGGTTAAGTTTGGTGTGAGGTTGTGAGAGGGTTGGTGTGTGTTCTAGGAATAGACTGGGTTCGATGGTGGAGTTGATTTATTTTTTATTGTTGTTAGAATTAGAATCGTAGATATTTTTTTTTTTAGTTTGACAAAGACATAATTATTAGCTAAACTAACCAAAAATGCATAAGCGGTGAATTACAAAACTCCATTTGTGAATTGTGGTTGGCTAGGAAACCACGTGAATACTTCTAGAGAAAATTACATAAGAAAGTAGCCAATTATTTATATGCATTTTCATGATTGGCACCTAAATTTTTTTTATCATGGCTACCTAACTGTCTTCGCTCGAGAGCATGACACGTGTTCAAGTATCGAAAAGTATCCTGAGCTATCAACGACTCCTCTACCGAGTCCAGCACAGATACGTGGAAACTCACAATTTCATCTCGCGGTCACATTTAGTCCAGAGTCAGTCTCCTAAACTATCAACCAATCCGGAGTCATTCTGTAGCCCGGAGGCCCCAGCCCCCGTAATGAAAACCCTCTGCGAGGACTTTCTCTTCTGGTTATAGCTTAAAGACACGATCCCTACAATTCATGAATTCAGTTATACTGCCAGATCATCCCCAAGTCCAAAACGTTATAATGTCCCTACTTCAATGTGGGTTGTTATGAACAGTGGCGGATATCTTTGCATGACAATCCCAATATTTAAGCGGCGTGATCTAGGCTATTACGAGAAAATCACAACGGGTCAATCGTGTAGTTGCTGAGATCAGAAATACCTTTGTGTGCATTAACAGCTCGGTCAGGTATTAATATTGCTTTTTCTCAAACGGGAAGAGATTCGCTTCTGATACCACCAAAACAACACACACAAGCAATCTCTTTGTTTATCTCTCTATGAGGATACTTAATCTCATGAACGAGAGTTTTCGGTCGGCACCACACTGATGCTCTTGCTGAAAGGTGTTTTTCTTCTTATATGTTTCTTGGTATATTCGATCAGGAGCGTCCAATCTTTCGTGGCAGAAAATTCCCACAATATTGGTGTTTTCATTGAGATATCTTGAGTAAACGCTCAGAGTTCTCTCTCCATTCACCAAACACTTCACTAAAAATCCCTTCTCAAATAGCCTCGTCGACAACGATGGCCCCTCAAAGAAAGGCCTCCTCCCAGATCGTTACCTCATCTGCTACCTTCAAAGACAAGAAAATCGTCAACGGTGGCACAGATTCTGCCGATCCCCATCACCACTATCCCAACATTATTATCCAACCATCGAGGAAAAGCACTTGTCCCTAACGATCACACCGGAGAGGGCAGCCAACGAGTACGAGTCTTGGCTGCCTACTGCAGGACAACTCCTTTAGATGCTAACTCGCCTTCAGAAGCTGCTAGACGAGCAGGAGGAGGAGGAGGCTCGCGAGCGCGAGAAGGCTGCCCTAGAGAGGGACGTTGTTACGCGCGTTCAAAACCAACTCCTCGTTCAGGTTGAGGTTCTCCGAAGAGCCTGGATGAGGGGCTCATATGAGGAGTCCCACACTCATCACTCACAGTCGTGCGCGATGGACACCACTTGTAGTGGGGGCAATCGAATCCGCATCCCCACACTGCAAGAACGCTCCGAGGAGAGCAAAATTCACGAGTCCACAAAGACTTCTTACATCGAGGATCTGGCGGAGATGGTTAGGAAGCGGATTGATGAAGATAAGTCGCAATCCCGCGGTGGTTCAGGATCTTCCATCCTGAGGATCTCTGATTCCCCTTTTTCAGAGACGATCATGTTCATCGGTTCCCGAAGAAGTTTGTGAAACCACCAAGCTTTGACTGGTATACCGAAGTGATTGACCCCATCCACCACCTCCTAGCCTATCAGGTCAAGTGGTGGACCACTCCCACGACGAACTCCTTTTGTGTCGAGTATTTCCTTTCAGTCTCAAGGGTGTAGCCCTAAACTGATTTTACACTCCCATCATGGTTTCTCTGGAGTTTTGAGGAGGTCAGCAATGCCTTCTTCAATCATTATTGTTTGGTGGTAAAAATTGAAGGCGCGTGTAAATTTTTTATTTGATTGTAAAGAAAATTACAACGGATCAATAATCCGATTATAAGAGAGGAAAGATATTCAAACTCAAATATCCCCTTTGTTTAATGTTGGGTTCTTGATGTAGCGAGGAAAGTGAATCTTATTTTCTGTTGACCGGGTGAATGTCATGACCTCTTGGGAATCTTCTCTTTAGATGGTAGAAGAAGTAACACAGCTTCTGTCCAACAAAAATCTCAAAGAGACTTTAGGCAAGAATCAACTTGAGCTCAGCAAGCTGTTAGAAGAGTTTTTCTCCTTTGTATTTCTCAGCTGGAGATTCGGGTCTTTCTAAGGCTTACAACCGAAGTTCTTCTAACCAAAATTCTCCGACCCAACCAAAAATCACCCTTCTTCAGTAGCAGGCTGAACTATTTATAGGAGTTTCAGAGGTAAAACTGTCCCCTAAAAATACTCTATAATGGGAGTTAGCTCCCTCATTATGTGGGCAGTAATTGACCCATAAATGAGGGCAGTTATAACCGAGATGCGGGCTTTAAGCCTCGCATTTTGTCGCTGAGGTAACGCTGGAGAAACGCGAACTTCAAGTTCTACATTAAGCTTCATATGAGACGCGGGCTTCAAGCTCTGCATCTGGGTATTGCATGGATGCCTGAGAAGCAAGTTCCAAGATCTGCATCTTGGCCACTGCAGTGAGGCAGAGACGCGGGTTTCGACCCTTGCGTCTTGGTACTACAGCGGTGCTGAGACGTGCTTGGTTATTAAGACGCGGGTTTCAACCTTCGCGACTTGGTGCTGCGCTAGTGGCTGTGCTACCTTGCGTCTGGAGTTTGAACTCTGCTTTCTGATGACTTAACCCAGTGATTTTTGGACAGTCTACAGAACCCTCTCCAAAGTTTTCGATATTCCGCGGTTGACTAGGACGGATTTCGAAATACTTTAGACTTTGGTCGAGTTCATACTTCTTATAATTGGACTAACAATCATTTGAGATGCCCTTAGCTTGATTCTGTTTGGAATGTGGTCTTCGTGAGTGTACTGTAAAACCCTTTGAAGCCATCAGAGGTGATCGTGGTGAGTGTCTAGATACGCAGTCCATACCTCCTTAGTGCTCTGAGCTGGTTGTTGGTGTAGTGTTGAACCAGGGGTAAACAATCGTCTGCTTATGCCAGTATACTGTTGAAATGATTGCAGAAGCGAAGACTGAATGCAAGTTTTGTAGACGCAGAGGTTATGTCATTTCAGAGACACAGTCCTCATTCGAAGTGGGGACACATCTATTACTTTGCTGAAGAAACGCAGCCTCTCGAGGGACGCGATCTTTGAAGTGAAGACGCAACTCTATTCTGTTGACTAGATGCAGCTTTGGCCTTGTTGAAGAGACACAACCTTTGGAGGGATGCAGCTTTGTTAAACGCGAGTCCCGCATTCTGGACGCGTTGCCACGTGTCTGGCGGAGTTGAGGGACATCTTTCCTTTAATGCACGAAATTCGCGTCTATTTAAGACGCATGCCACGCGTCGGGCGAAAATTAGGCCTCGAGACATGCACCACATATCTGTGCGGATTACTGTACCTATAAAAGAAAATAGTCTTTCAAGAGTCATCATTAGACTCTTCTTCTTCTTCGCTGAGCTTTGTATTGAGGGTTAAGAAAAGCTTAGAGTTTTCTCCGTTTTCTTCATCTGTGACACCAATTTCACAGTTGCAATGGCACCAAAGACAAAATATGTTGCCTCGTCCTCGAGCGCTGTTGCTCCCAAGGTTCAAATGGGTGGTCCTCCCACGCGGGAGGCCCCCATTTCAGGTAATAAAATAGCATCTGAATTGGTTCCCGCCATTGAAGAGGCTTAAAGATTTCTCTTAACTATTAACTCTCTTTTGAATGTGAATCGCCAACGTGAGGCTCATGCCCATGTTTGATTTTCAGACGCGGCTCTTGCATTAGTAGGTAAGACGCGAGTTTGACGACCTTACCGTCTTCGCTTCATCAGCTTGAGTCCGTATCTGCCTGTTGAACGCGGGCCTCGTTAAGCCTTGTGTTTTGAACTCAATACTCAGAATTTCTCTAAGTGAGGAAGGTTCAGACGCGGACCTCATGTGATCCTCACGTCTTTAAGGTCAGGCGCGGGTTTTACTGAGTCTCGCGTATGAGCCCAACACTTAGAAAAATTTCTAAGTTATAGATTTTGAAACGCAGGCTTCATGCAAGCCTTGCGTCCTTGCTTAAACGCGGGTTGTGTTCATTTTCGCGTATGAGTTCCAAACACTTAGTCATTTTCTTTTAGATTTCTGACTAAGTGTTGTCTTCTTTACAGTACGATACTCTTCCAGCCCCTTACCCAAGAAGTGTCACTTTGGGCACGTAGGTGGTGCTGATCGAAACTTGACCTTCGCGCTTCAGAGGACTGCTCCTGTGACTACTGGTAAGTCAAAGGAGCGAAATGAGAGAATCACCAAGGCCAGTATGTTGACCCTTCAGGAGATTATTTCTGATGGGCTGTTCGAGTCGGATTCCCGCACTCCGCTAAGGAAGCCTACCTTCTTCTTTGGTGATGCCATTGAAGAGGATGATAGGATCTTGTATGACGGAGATTATAAGTGGCTTCGCCAGATAGGGACAGGAGCTTCTTTCTTCCTAACATGGAGAGGATGTATCCCTTGTCCTATCTTCAGCATATGTCTGTTCATCGCCCGATGGAGTGGGATCTTTCTCGGGTTGTCTCCGGCGTGTCTCTCGGCAAATTAGGTGCCAAAGACGTATACCCTGCTGGCCATGGGAAAGATGTATTTAGTTTATTTCCCGGGTTAGTCAGGCCTGAGTATCTAAAAGGAGAAACCCCTCAGCTGGCCGCCATCTTCATCAATCAGTTCTTGAAAGTTGTGTAGGCTGTCTAAAAATATCCAACAGACAAGCTACTAAGAAAGCAGAATTCCAGCATCAAGGCGCGTCGGCCCGAAGCCCCGCGTCTCAGCAACAAGGCGCGTCGGCCCGAAGCCCGCGTCTCAGCAACAAGGCGCGTCGGCCCGAAGCCCCGCGTCTCAGCAACAAGGCGCGTCGGCCTGAAGCCCCGCGTCTCAGCAACAAGGCGCGTCGGCCCGAAGCCCGCGTCTCAGCAACAAGGCGCGTCGGCCCGAAGCCCCGCGTCTCAGCAACAAGGCGCGTCGGCTCGACACCCGCGTCTCAGCATCAGGACGCGTCGGCTCGACACCCGCGTCTCAGCATCAGGACGCGTTGGCTCGACACCCGCGTCTCAGTTGCAACTACCCGAAATAAGGGGCCAGTCACCGCACATGTAGCGGGAAGTGGCCCCTCATTGTGGAGCGTTTTCAGGGGGCACGATCACCCCCTAAAAACCCTATAAATAGTCCCGTCACTATTGAAGGAGAAGGACGATTATCGGGCAAAAGAGAGATTCCGAGAAAAAAAAAAGAGGAGAGATCATCGACAGAGAGAGAGAAAACCCTTCAGCGAGCTTACTGAGTACTAGCCGCTCTTCGCCTACCTCCTCTTCTAGAGTTTTGGTAGACGGAGCTGAGTTACTCCCTCTACCTGCCAAGGAGAAGATCCCTCGACGGTCCAGGACGGTCATCTGGTCAACGGAGAACAAGATTCACTCTCCACCGCCACCCGAAGAACCCAGCACTAAACAAAGGGGGAATTCAAGATTCAATATTCTCCCTCCCTTGTAACCGGAAGATTAAGCCGGCCGTAATTTTTCATCTGATTCAAGAAAACGTTACGCCAGCCACCCCTTTTCCGTGTCAAACAAGAGATGGCGACTCCGCTGGGGAATACTTTCGTCACTGACGAACAGATCGTGGCGCAGGATGATGTTCTCCGTAAAGGAAAGATGGTCGAAACGCTCGTTGTCGAGTTCGACCAGGCGAAGTATGAAGAGTTCCTCTCTTCTGGCTCCAAGAGCCCAAAGACCCACGCCTGCCGCAGGGTCTCAACTGAAAAGCCACCCAAAGCCCAATCTGAGGCTCTGCCGGGTGCCGATGCTCACTGTGCCAAGACAAGTTCACGCGCCAACGCCTCCCAGAAGGCCCGCGTGACCTCAGGCACTGCTGTTGCGATCAACCACGTCGCACAGAACACACGCGCCAACGCCTCCCAGAAGGCCCGCGTGGTTCCAGGCACCACTGCTGCTGCGATCAACCGCGTCGCGCAGAATACCCGCGTCAACGTCTCCCAGGAGACCCGCGTGGTGAACACTCTTGGTTCTGTAAACCAGGAGGTTGTTGGTTTCTCCCCTCCTCCACGACGCAACCGGAATGCTGAGCGTCGACAGAGGAGACGCGCGCGTCAACTCCAAGTCGGAACCATTGGTTGTCTGACTGGGGGTGGACGCGGCGTACAATCTGATGCCTTGCCCGCACCTCGTCCAGTGCATGAGATCCGCGTTTGGCGACCCAAACGCGAGACTCCTCAAGTTGAGTCCTCTGAGGACCAACTCATCAAACGCCAGGGTGAAACCTCCGCGTCTTTTCAAACGCAGGAAGTACGCACTCGTAGGCATGGGGCCCAGCAGCCCGCTCTCTCTCAAGCAACTCTGCCCAAACGCGTCAGGCAGCAACGCGAGACTCGCGTGCGCGTCATACAGCCGCGTCATGAGAGCCGCGTCCCTGAAGTCCGCGTCCAGGCTGAACAGCACATGACTGTCTCCCGTCTTCGACGTTGCGAGACCAGTCTCTTTAGTCCCCCCCCCACGGATTTGAGGGATTATTTGACAAGGAAAAGAAGTGCCAATCAAGCCACTTCATCATGCTGCTGTCAACAGCTCATCCATATGCTCTCTGGATGCCATTATGGATTAGGCATGCACCAGCAGTCCTTAATCAGACAGCTGACCCTGATTCCCCCGTCAGCCAAAAGAAGACGCTCCCACAGAAGGAGAACCTTTTCGGATGTTGAATACCCGGAGCTTACTGCAAACATGACTAGCAGAAGCAAGGGAAAACAACCAATGGTCAACTCAGAGGAATCTGACTCTGAGCCGGAAGGGGTGTATCAACACACTCGCACCCGGACGGGGGCCATTCCCCCAATTGACTATAATGCTTTAGCCCGCGGCATTAGAATGGGTGATTCTCACTCCGCTGTAGTGGAGTCGCAGGCTTCAAACTCTTCCGTCGAGGAGGCTTCCGCCTATATGGCAGACACTCCTGAGGAGACGGCCAGGCGTTTAGAGCAGACGCAGAAGCGCCAGATGGATATAATCGCCTCTCTACAGAGATCCATTGAATCCCTCAAGCATATGCTTGAGAAATTGCTTGAAGAAAGAGCGAGATCTCCTCCTAGACGGCCGAAGGAGAAAGGGAGAAAGGGAGGAAGCCCACCCTCCGAACCTTCCAACGAGACACGACGATCTACCTCGGATGTGTCCAAGCCCTCGTCGCAGGCAAGAAGCGACCAAGACCAGGAGAAGACTCATGCTAAGAGGATGAGTCAATTAGAACGACGCCTCGAGGCCCTTGCCAATCGCAAGGACCTCCAAGAAGCTGGAGTGGTCCGGCCCTATCCGGCTGAGTGGGACTTAGTTCCATACCCTCCTAAGTTCAAGGCTCCAACCCTCCAAGCATTCGACGGGAAGGGGTCACCCAACCAGCACATCTACTACTTCAAATCCCAGACCGGGAATGTAGTAGATAATGACGCCATCCTGGCACGACTGTTCATCAGCACCCTGAAAGGGTTGGCTTTTGAGTGGTTTATGAAGCTCCCGGAGGGTTCTATCAAGAACTAGGGGGATCTAGAGAAGCTGTTCTTGACACGCTTCTTCGAAGATGACTCCGAAGTCACGATGCCCACCCTTTTAGCTACCAAACAGCGGAGAGGGGAGTCCGTCAAATCTTTCGTGGAAAGATTTCGGAACACGGCACTCCGGTGCCCAAGCGGTATGACCCAGGCCACCCTGGTGGAAACATGCCGCCACAATCTCCAAACCTCACTCCTTGCTCAAATAGGAGTTGCTGAAAGCCGCACCTGGAAGCAGTTAGTCCAACAAGGTGAACAGGCTGAGGAGATTGTTGCCCGTGTCAAGGCAGAGGAAGGCAAGCTGCGGCCGGAAAGGTCGACAAGGCGTGCACCGGCACCAGACACCTCCCTCCAGACAAAGCGGAAGGATAATTTGGCGACGGAGACCAAATCTCCCACCAAACCTCAAACAGGCAGGGCAAGTGGCTCTTCAAGCCAACCACGCCCCAACAAGCAGTATTCCTTCAAGGAGGAACACGTCGATTCGCTCTTCAAGCTACTTAACAAGAGCAATCGACTGAAGCTCCCTGAAATTAGGCGCCCGGAAGAAGTCGGCAAGACCGACAATCCCAACTACTGCATGTACCACAGGATGTTGGGACATCCTACCAAAAGCTGCTACGTCTTCAAGGACATTCTTCAGGCTCTGATTGACGCGGAAGTGTTAAAACTCCGACCAGAGCAGAAGAAGGTGACGGCCAATGTGACGTCGGTTCTCCAGTTCGGGAGACAACCTCCAGCGCCTGCGGGGGTAACTCCTATTCCAAGGGGAGAATTAAGAGTGGTCAACACAGACCCTCACCAGCAGCAGGAGAAGGGCTTAGTAGCCGTCCCTACACCTCAGGGGGAAACCATGTGGGTCCTCCCTGACCTCGTCGATGAACAACAGTGGACTACTGTGACCAACAGGAAGTCCAAAGGCAAGGCAAAAGCTTCGTCCTGCCATGTGGTATGTGCCTCCTCCCGAGAAGCAGAGGATGATGTTCCCCCACTGACCTACTCAGAGGAGGAAACGATAGTCTTGGCCGCAGAGCCCAACCAACCAACGACGGGAACTCGTTCGGGTCAACCCTACTTGAAGCAGTACGGCGAAGTGGCGGTAAACCCTCCGCAACCGGCTGCAGAGCCAACTAGGCCCTCCACGAAGCCACCTGTGGAGAAGCAGAAGGAGACTCGATTCTCTCGAGCCCTTCCAAAAGGCATCGCGGAAGGATCTTCGGCACCTTACCGCTTTGATGTCCTGGCTCAGCTGGCCAACATTCCGGCACGCATTACCTTGTATGAACTTCTTAGACTATCAAAGTCGACCAGGGAAGCTCTGCAAGAAGCTCTGGCAAATGCTGAGGTCTTCATGACCCAGGTGCCGAAGGAGGAAGATGTAGAAGATTGCCTCCACGCTTCCCAGAATGCCCCCTGCATCACCTTCACGGCAGATGATATGCAGGTGAAAGGGAAGCATGATCGACCCCTGTACTTCACAGGTTACATCGGATCATCTGAGGTGAACCGCATTCAGGTAGATCCAGGGTCCGCATTGAGCATTATGCCCCACCGAGTCATGCAACACCTCGGCATCCCTACCCACCGTCTGAGCCCTACACAGACGACCATCTACGGGTTCAATGCCAACGGCACCCGTCCGATGGGGAAGATCAAGCTCAAGTGCCAGATTGGGAGCCTCAAGTCGGAGGTGACGTGCTACGTCATCGATGCCGACACTTCCTACAATCTGCTGCTGGGACGACCATGGATCCACCGCAACTCCATCGTTCCCTCCACTCTTCACCAAGTCATGAAATACATTGACGCGAGTGGGAAGGTCCAAACGTTGGTTGCCGAAAGGTATCCGTTCAAGGGAGTCGAGAATTATTTCACGGATTCCCTTTTATATCAGGATCCGGTGGATGAAACCCCGCAACTGGAGGCGCCAGACTCTGGTAATGAGGCTGACACTGAGCCCGAGCAAGAAAAGTGCCTGTGGGAGTTAGAACCACTTGTAAAGAGCACTAATAAGCTCGATGTTGATAATACCACCGACGATGCAGGCGGTTGGTATATTAATGAAAGTCTAGACTTTGAATATTTTTCTGCGTGTGCATCCGATTCAATACCGTCGGATACTACTACCGACGTAGACGATGACATCTGGTCGGCAATGGATGCTTTGACATCATTGCATGTACCAGTAAAATCATCTTTCAGGACATACCAGGATAATGGCGATGCGCAGGAATCTATATTCTTGGTTCCGGCAAGACGAAAAGGCCAAAGACCAATACTTTTCGGGCGAATCTCGTCTGAACCGATGCCCCGCGAAGAATCGGAAAGCGAGGAGGAATCCCCTCAGCTCGACCATTATGAATCGAAAGCACTCAGAATGATGAAGCAAATGGGGTACGATCTAACCAACAAGCCCGGGTTGAACTTCGGCAAAGGAAGGAGGACGCTACTTCAATCCTTTGTGCCAAAAGGGAAGGCCCCCGATTATTATCATCGGACGCACAGGGGGTTGGGCTATGTATCAACTCCGGTCCCATCAGCCTCTGATTCTCAAGAATCGTCGAGCAACGATTGCTCTTCAGACACGTCATCATGGGAGTCAGATGTCAGTGTCGGCAATATCTTCAAAGGGCTTTCAGTAAACATGGTTTCAACAGGCCATCTGGAAGATGAAGTTGAAGAAATGATCCAACCTGATACAGATCCTTGGATCAAACATTTGAATGCTCTTTGGGATATCCGCTTTGAACAGCGTGAGCCACCCACAGATGACAAGGTTGTTCAGATCAACCTAGGAGATGAGACCAACCCCAAGCCCATCTTCATAAGTGACGGCCTGTCGCCTCCAGAGAAGAAGGATCTAATATCTCTTGTACAAGAGTATATAGATGTCTTCGCCTGGAATTATGAGGACATGCCTGGACTTGATCCTCAAGTGGCTATGCATCGCCTCAACATCAATCCGGACATGAAGCCTGTTAAACAACAGCAGCGACGGTTCCGTCCAGAGATAATGGAGGCAATTCAATCAGAAGTCAGAAAGCTCATCGATTCTGGCTTCATCCGGGAAGAACAACATCCCGACTGGGTAGCCAACATCGTCCCCGTCGCCAAGACGAATGGGAAGATCCGGATCTGCATCGACTTCCGTGATCTAAACGAGGCCTGCCCCAAAGACGAATTCCCATTGCCAATCACAGATGTCATGATTGACAATACTTGTGGATTCGAGCGAATGTCCTTTATGGACGGGTTCTCAGGATACAATCAAATCAAGATGTATCCCGATGATGAAAAGCATACCTCCTTCAGGACTCCTCTAGGGGTATATTGCTACACCGTCATGCCCTTCGGACTGAAAAATGCAGGGGCAACATACCAAAGGGCCATGAACGTCATTTTCCATCAGCAAATGCGGAAAACGGTGGAATGCTATGTCGATGACATCGCGGTGAAGAGTCGCACTAAAGGTGATCACATAGCAGACCTGAAGGTGGTCTTCGACATCATGCGGGCTCATCAATTGAAGATGAACCCCACCAAATCCTTCCTGGGGGTAGCCAGTGGCAAATTCCTAGGATTTGTTGTGACTTCCACAGGAATTCATTTGGATCCAGAGAAAGTCCGCGCTATCCAAGAGATGCAACCCCCCAGAAGCCTCAAGGAGCTCAGGGGATTACAAGGACGATTGGCGTACATCCGCAGGTTCATATCAAACCTTTCCGGGAGATGCCAACCCTTCGCCAAACTGATGAAAAAGGGTGTTTCATTCATTTGGGACGACGCTTGTCAAAAAGCTTTGAGGAGATCAAACACTACCTCACCCAACCACCAGTTCTTGCAGCTCCGGTGTCCGGAAAGCCTTTCCTGGTGTACGTCCGAGCAATGGATCATTCCCTGGGAGCTCTACTAGCTCAGAATAATGAACAAGGACGAGAACAGGCAATCTACTATCTGAGTAGAACAATGATCGGAGCCGAACATCGGTACAACCCGATCGAGAAGGAATGTTTGGCATTAGTGTTCGCCATTCAGAAAATGCGACACTATCTGGTAGGCCAGACTATAAATGTCATATCAAAAGTCAACCCTCTGAGGTTACTTATGACAAAGCCTTCTTCACTAAATGGCCGGCTGGCAAAATGGGCCATATTGCTATCACAATATGAGATGCATTTTCTGCCACAAAAGGCTATTAAGGGACAAGCGGTGGCGGACTTCTTAGCTGAACACCCAGATCCGAGGGCAGCCAAACTCTATGAGGATCTCCCAGACGAGACCGCCGAAGTCTGCCTGACTCAGACGTTGTTCGAAAGTCAAGTATGGCAACTTTTCTTTGACGGTGCATCAAGGACAAGCCCAAAGGGACACGTAGTGGCGGGGGTAGGAGTAGTACTTGTCTCCCCACAAAATTATGTGATCCCCCGAGCTGTCTCGCTAACGGAGCCTTGTTCCAACAATGTGGCGGAGTACAATGCTCTATTGATCGGGATGCAGCTCGCCGATGAGATTGGCGTTAAAAATCTCGAGGCATACGGTGACTCTAAACTCATCGTCAGCCAAATTCGCGGGGAGTACGAAGTCAGACATGAAGACTTAGTACCCTATTACAACGCAACTATCCGCATGGCCGAGGGGTTTGCTAACTTCTACATCGACCATGTACCGCGCAGGCAAAATGCGCACGCCGATGCACTCGCATCCCTTGCAGCCTCCCTAGCTCTTCCAGCTGGAGCAATGGAGAAAATATTCGTCTACAGCCACGACCTGTACTGTCCAAAAATTTCACTCGGAGACTGCCCAGGGTCAACGGGAGACCATCACGACAAGGAAACACTTGAAGTGTCAACCGGTCTGGAGCTTAAAGACTGGCGATTCCCCTACATCGACTATGTCTTGTACGGCATCCTGCCTGAGGACACCAAGGAAGCGGTTGCCATTCGAAGGAAAGCCCCCAAATTCTACTATAATGCGATTTCGCGAACATTGTATCGTCGATCGCATGACGGGATCCTGCTCCGATGCCTCTCATCAAAAGAAGCCCAAGGAGTATTGAAAGAAGCCCACGATGGTACTTGTGGAGCTCATCAACCTGGCCCGAAATTGGCACATCGACTCCAAAGGTTGGGTTACTATTGGCCCAAGATGATCGCCGATGCTGTCGCATATGCTAAGAGATGTCACGCCTGTCAAATACACGGCGATTTCATCCATCAAGCACCAGGGTACCTCCACTCTACGACCTCTACTTGGCCATTTGAAATGTGGGGGATGGACGTGGTTGGCCCTATCAGCACACCATCATCGAAAGGACATCGGTTCATTCTAGCGATAACCGATTACTTCTCAAAGTGGGCCGAAGCTATCCCTTTGAAAGAGGTAAAATCTTCTAACGTGATCAAGTTCGTGAAACATCACGTTATTTACCGCTTCGGTGTGCCTCGGCGTATCATCCATGACAATGGACCCCAGTTCATCAGCCAGGCTTTCCAGAGATTCTGCGCGAAGTTCAGAATCCAGAGTGTGTCCTCAACGGCATACTATCCTGCTGCTAACGGTCTTGCAGAAGCCTTCAATAAGACTATTGGCAAGCTTCTTAAAAAGTTCGTCTCGAAAAGTCAACGTGATTGGGACGACAAGTTGGGTGAATGCTTATGGGCTTATCGCACAACTGTGCGAACCCGACTAAGGCCACGCCGTTTTCCTTGGTATACGGATGTGAAGCCGTGCTTCCCCTGGAGATCCAAATTCCATCTCTACGCGTCGCCTTGACAGCGGAGATGACGACAGAGGAGAAGCATCGACAGCGACTCCAGGAACTGGAGGCCTTAGACGACAAGCGTCTGCAAGCCCAACAGCAAATCGAGCTCTACCAGGCCCGAATCACCAGAGCCTTCAACAAGAAAGTTAAAGTGCGAACTTTCAAGAAAGGCGACCTTGTCTTAGCCGTCCGAAGACCTATGGTCATGACGCACAAGACAAAAGGAAAATTTCAACCCAAATGGGAAGGACCATTTGTGATAGAGTCAGTCTACTCAAATGGGTCATATCGCCTCATAACTTCAAATGGCGATACACTCATGATGCCGATCAATGGCAAATTCTTGAAGAAGTACTATCCTTAATAGTACTCTTCCTCTGATCAAGTTAAAAGTACACCTCTGAGGAAAATGTTGGCCTTTAAGCCCAACATAAATCCTCGACAACTCATCATGCTGAGGGGAATAGCATGACTAGCCCAGCTCAAACGGTAGTTGGTAAAGGCATGTCAAACCCGTTGACAGCTGAGGGTTTGCTAAAAATCCTAAGGGACACGTTCCCATTTGATCCGACGCCCTCGACGGCTAAGGATAGGGAAAAATGTTGGCCTTTAAGCCCAACATAAGTCTTCGACAACTCATCATGCTGAGGGGAATAGCATGGCTAGCCCAACTCAAACGGTAATTGGTAAAGGCATGTCAAACCCGTTGACAGCTGAGGGTTTGCTAAAAATCCTAAGTGGACTCGAGTCCACTCTTTCCTCCAAAATCCCTTACCAATTCTCGTCCATAGAATGGTAGGACCACAAAATGCAATCATTACTACGTTAACACTATACCTCTGGTAATGAATACTCTTTGTTGAGTATAAACTTGGCTTGTTAACTCTGCATAGAGTAACAAGCTCTCAAATTTACCAAGTTAACACTATACCTCTGGCATTTCAAATTCCACTTGTCAATTCTCATCAATAGAATGACAGGTCCTCAACTTGCTCTTATCACGAGCCAATTCTTGTCAAGTTAACATTACACCTCTGACAAACTACTGTTTAAGTTAAACATTACACCTCTAAGCAGTACATCGAGTGCCTGTCAAGTTAATATCACACCTCTGATAGTCACCTTTCTTCAGACTTCCATATCGAAGCTGAAATGCATGATGCCAAGTTAACACTACACCTCTAGCATCCGAGTCATCGCTAAGTTCAACAATACACCTATGGCCATGACCGCTCCTCGACTTCCTCGTCTAAGTCGAGATGACCAATGCTAAGTTCAACATCACACCTCTAGCATTACCTCACTGTTAAGTTAAACATTACACCTATGACAGTGACATTCTGAGTTAAGTTAATATCACACCTCTGACTCACATCCTTGTCGAGTTAACACCACACTTCTGACAAGACCATCTCCAACCCGTTAAGTTAATATCACACCTCTAACGGTAAAAGCTTTACTAGATTCCTCACGGGTCTAGTTTCACTTGTTATTCTCTTCAACAGAATAACAGGTCCACCTAAAGACATTGTTAGGTTAACATTACACCGCTGACAATATTTTATCAAATTCCCCAGCTGACCTTGAATCAAGTCAATCCCAGACACTTGAGAAAAGTTCACCTTCTCTGGGAGTACGCATTCCCCCTGTCACTTTCTTTTATAAAGTGGCGGGTCCACCAAAATCATTCTTTTGCTTCTAAAACAAAACATTCAAAGCAACAGAAAGAGGCAAAAAGAAAAGTGTCACTTTTATTCATATCCAAACACATGAAAGTGATACAAAACGCTCTCTTATACAATAAGATTGAGTGTTACAATTAAGGAGTACAAAGAAGTCCCTCTCTCTCTCTGAGGCCGTACTCACTCCTTGAAGCCGCATCTGATCCTAAAGTGCATGATGTCTGAAGAAGTGCCAAATTGTGGCAACTGTTGGAACCAATTGCACTTTGATGCACGACGCCAACTTCGAAAGCGCCCTAGCTGACTAAGCCAGGAGCAATGGTGTTCTTGAGGTCCGGTGGCAACAGAAGAGCCTGCAACCCTTCGTTCAAGAGTTGATCTTTCCCCCGCAGGCCATCCAAAGGACATGGACTGTCCTTGATGTCACTTCTGGGATGGGAGAGGAAGAGGATCCTCTCCGCCACCGCAACCGCCGGAACCTCATCGCCGTCATGCATACCCTGACCATCTCTTGCCATCAGGCAAGAGTGGTGCAGGAGATCTGAAGAGACCTTGGCGAGATTTGGGTCCTCGTCAGAGATATAATTTACTCTCTTACAAACGACGAGGACCATAATTTACTCTCTTACAAACGAACATTGAGCAAGTTCGCCAGCCGATATATTCTTTCCGGGGCCCAGCGAACCTGAAAAAGGACGATCAAGCCTACCTGCAAAGAATAAACAAGAGAGTTAGAAATCTGAAACTTAGTATACTTTAACAAAGAAAACTAAGTGACAGACGCGGCAGTCATTGAAGACTTCAGACGCGGGAACAACCCGCATGGTCAAACCACCGCGTCGGCAGAAACAGACGCGAGTCAAAACTGTGCCACGCACAGGATTCAAACGCGGCCTCAGTTTGCACCCGCGTCTAATGTACTAGACGCGAAAAACTTCAAACGCCGAAAATTGTCATCTCTCTGCTGGGTGAACAGGAGTTGCAAGATTCAGGTCTGAAACGCGCCAAGGCAATAGCCATGAGCAAAGCCAGCGTCAAGAGCCCGCGTTCAGAAAAGTTCAAGTCACCAGCACAAATCCCAGAATAGGAATGCACCAGAATTTCATTCAGATGCCTATGCCAAAATACAGTCTATGGACATCATCGGGGTGACATACCAGCAGAAACCTCTGTCCAGAGTTGGCCTCTCTGCATCCAAACGCGGGTGCGCAAGATGACATGAGAGAGGATTCCTTCTGAAGAGACCAAACAGAGGCATGAGAGCTCTGGGTCATCTTCATCCACGGGGTCACCTTCACCCATGAAGACGGTTCTCTGAAAGATAACTCAAGGCGAGACTTCTCTCGGAGCAAAACAAATGAAATAGTCTAAGTTGGATTGTTGAAGAGGGAGAGGGTGCACTCTATTTATAGGCAGTCCCTAATAACTGTCATTAATGGGGCATCAATCGGAACCGTCGCGCACAACTGTCAAAGCCCAATCAAAAACGGACGCGTGGAACGCTGCTTTGGAAACCGTCGAAGTGCGCCGGTTTTTCAACCGCCAGCGTCGGTTCTGCATGCAAGAGCATTAACGCCTGAATCCAATGAGAGGCCGACGCGTGGATAACTGCCTTGGGAAGCAACGGATGACCCGGAACCCCAATCGACAGTGAAGACTTGACGTTCAAAGATCTCCTAAAAATCTTTTAAGTCATGCTGCATTGAACGCAGATGGGAAAGTCGCTCGAGGCTGCGTATCCCGTGTCTGCTCGATCCGCGTCTTTCTTAGCAAGACAGATTCGCGTTATTCAGAGCCGCGTTTCACTCTGTGATTGACGCTGCGTCTCACTCCATGGACTGACGACCGCGTCTCACTTTATGGATCAATGCTGCGTCTCATCAAGAAGACCACGTATCAATCTGTGATTGACGCTGCGTCTCACTCCATGGACTGACGACCGCGTCTCACTTTATGGATCAATGCTGCGTCTCATCAAGAAGACCGCGTATCAATCTGAGATTGACGCTGCGTCTCATCAAAAGAACTTAGTAAATCTAAGTTCTTGTGGACTGACGGCCGCGTCTCACTTTATGGATCAATGTCGCGTCTCATTAAGAAGACTCAGAGTCAAGGCCGCGTTTCATTAACAGAACTTAGTCTTACCTAAGTTTAATATTCACAGCCAATTACCAAGGAGTTGGATTCGCCTACAGCTGAGCAAAGAAGATGGAGCAAAATTTTTCAAACTTTTATTATAAACAGTAAAAGTGGATACAAACACTCTAAACAGAGTGTCCTCTTCTTTACAAAAAAGGGGGAAAAGAAAAGAAGGCTAAATGTCCTGGTTCGCCAAGGTACGGATTTGTTCCCTAAGGCGGTGAATCTCGTGTTGGCGCGTCCTTTCAGCTTCCATAATAGCCCGGTCCCGCAGCTCCTCTTCGGATAAGAAATTTCTTGCGGCCAGCTGCGTTCGCAGAGATTCCACCCTGGAAGAATGTAGAGACAGACTCTCTTCAGCTCGCGCCTTAGCAGCTTGTTGCTCCTCTAGCTGCTTTTTGATGGTAGCAAGCTTTTCCTCATTGAGCGCAAGCACAACTTCTGCCTTGGCAATGGTGTCCCGAGCCCTGATGATGACTTGCTCTGTGCTCTGCATGACAAGCTCGGATTCCCTTGAATCGCCAGCTAGTTTCTGACATTCAGCCTGGGAATATTCGAGGTTGCAGATCTCAGCAGCGATTTGTGCCTCCGCTTCCTGTCGCTCTCGTTCTTGAGCAGCTAGGAGCCTAGTCAGGGTGGCCTGGGCCTCACTAAAAGAGCCAGCATCTTCCAAAGACTCCAGCTCCTGCAGGTAGTCTCCCAGTTGCTCTACCACCCGTAGACACGCCTTGGCAAGTGAAGGGCCTCCGGTTAATTCGACGTTCACGGCCAGATTTTTAAGAAGCGTCTGGGCAAATTGGAACGAGCTGTTTCCACGTAAGATGAGATCAATACATGATCCCATCGAAGCGAAGAATTGCTGCACCATCTGACGTGCCAGTTCCCCCATGTCTTCACCACCTAGGAAGCTTCCCGACCCCTTTTCTGTCACAGGATAGGGGATATAAGGCAGATCTTCTCGCACAAGAGTCGTGCTGGCCGTCGAGACGGCAAGAGCTAGACCGGCCGCTGACGCTTCCGGAGGTACTACCTCTACAGGAGCCTCCACGACCAATGAGGGAGTAGTAAGCACGACTTCCTCAGAAACCTCCACCGGGACTTGAGCTGTATGGCCTTCTGGAAGGGTACAAACCATCGGATTCTCCACCTGAGCCCCCTCAGTCCTCTCTGCAAGTTATCGCAGCGTCAGCCACAATGATGGAAAAGCGAAACATTTAAAGCGTCAGAGCTGCCTTACCAAGTTGGAGGTCCAGAGGTGTCGAATCCTGCGGGGTAGAATTCTCCCTGGCTTCAGCAGTAACCTCCTCGCCTGGCAGAGTGAGAGCCTCCTCAGCCTCAGTGGTTGCTTCCTCTTCTGGCAGAGTGGAAGGCTCCCCAGTTTCAACAGCTGCCCCCTTTGAGGGTATCTCAGCAGCCGAGACCTCAATCCCCTTGGGCCGGGTCAACTCTACCACCATCTCCTCAATATGCGAGGAGGTTGTAGCCTCAGCATCTTCGGCCGACCCTGCAACATAAGAGAAGAATGTTAGAACATCCTCTTCAAATATGTAAAGAGAAATTAGGACGGAAGATGGAAAGAGTACCTTCAGCGGGGATAATCGCCAGCGATGGTGCAGTCGATGGCTCGCCCCCATATATTTCCGCCTCCGAGATGTGAAAGAATTTGCTCTGATCAGGAAGAGCAGGTTCATCGCCATAGTCGACCTCGTCTTCAAAGGCGCTTTCCCCCGATAACGAAGAAGACGACAGCGCAACGCGAGGAAGCTCCGCAATAGGAGCCTTGCCTCCGATCACCCCAGTGGTAGGACTAGGATCAACTGCCCTAGGACTAGAAATGAAGACGCTAGGAGACCCCGGCTGCTGTGCCTCATCTCTCCCTTCATGAGCAGAAGAAGGCTCGGGTTGAGCTGAGACGCCTGCAATCTCAACATCCCCTCCAGTCATTATGTCGACCTCCAGTGACTCGTCCTCTTCGGCGGCGGTGGACTCGTCAACAAGCTCCCCTTCCTCCACGGTCTTGCTGCGCGACCTAGGAGCACGGACCAAGCTTGGGAAATCTTCATCTTCTGGCGGTTCCTCAACTCTAACAGGGACGTCTTCAGGAGGAGCCTCAACTCCAGCAGAGATGTCTCCGGATTGAGAGACTTCAGCTGTTAAGTCCCTCCGAACCTTCTTTGGGACAGGCTCAGCAATAGAAGCAGAGCGTCGACGACGCTTGCTCGCCAACTGCTTAGACCTCCTTGCCCGCGGCTCCTCCCTCGTGGCTGGTGGCTCCGCCCTTGTCGCTCGTGGCTCTGCCCTTGCCGGTCGCGGCTCCGCCCTCACTGCTGGGGGCTCCCTCCTCGATCGTCTCCCAACCTCCTTCTGAGCCTTCAGGTACTGGTTGATGAGTTTCGTCTGTTTACCAGACTCCGACCTCGCCTCGAGATCTGCATTGATGCTCTCAATGCATGAGAACTCCGGAACAAAATCTGGTGTCTGGTTGGCTTGGGAGTACCAAGTGCAGAAACTGAAGCTCGTACGGCACTTGGGCCCCTCGATAGGAAGACGGAATGTTGCTCCCGTCCCTCCGGCCACACTGTAGTACCAGGCCCGAGCACCTTCAAACAGATTACCTTCGAAGGCAAGTTGAGTATTGGGATTACCGACGTAGAGTTGATCGTAGCCGAACTGTCGGGCGAAGCGACTCGGCATATACGGCTCAATAGTGCATGAAGTCCCTTGCCGGAACAGCACATATCCTGGCCGGATGTTGATCAACCACCAGAAGAGTCCCGCAGACAGTTGCGAGAAGCCATCCCGGCCAGCAACATCAGCAGACAGCTCCCCGAGAGCTACACCAGGAATCTCTGGAGAGCAGCGATTGAGCTGGTAATTCGTGGCGATTGATAGACGCTTCCGAATATATAGATGTAGGCGTCACACCATTCCGAACGTTCCAGCCGCTGCACAAATGGGACATGACCCGCACCCCCACGCGCGCCGTCATCAAGGAAGGGCAGTGCATCACATACCAAGCCATGAGGTACGTGTAAGGCAGCTCGATCCGAGGGTTGGGACGCTTCACCATTGGATTCCCCTCTGAGTCAACATATGGCTTTCCATGGGAATCAACAGTTTTCGGGGGTTCGCAGAAACTTTTGGTTAACGCCCGCAGCCCGCTCTGAATGCCAGCCGCTACGGCCGGAAGAAGGGATACGGGATTGCCATGAGCCAGGAGCACCGCCGGGTATACCACGTCGGCAACAATAACTTCGTGTGGCAGCGTGGGCACCACACATCTCTTCAACCACAACATCAGGAAGCCCGCCAACAGTGCTCGATCAGAGATGGGAGTCCGGGCTTGATGGTGAAAGCTTTCAAAAACTAAGTCAGGGTCGAAACCGTCCTCGTTCGACTCCGTGGTGTAGAAGCTGTTCGGAGCCTGGTCGATCCTGTCTTCAATTTCCCTATCGGAGCTGGGAACCAGTCGGATTATCGGGAGGTCTTTCTTGTGGACATTGTTGAACAGATAACAAGCCCAAGACAACTGCTTGACTCCTCCTGACCTCCAGGCAGTTATCTGGCCGCAGATGTGGAAGTGGCACATCACCTCCCAGTAGGTCTCATATATTGCGGGAAACTCCTCCTTCAAAAAGTGGAGCTCCTTAGTGGTAGGGACATACTCCTCATAAGGAATGTCCCCTGACGCCAGCCCCGAGACCTCATGCAGCTCGTGCAGTGCCAGGCCCATCTCTCCAACCGGGGTGAAGAATGTCCCCGTCAGAGAGTTATATCGCTCCAGGACTCCGAAGAAATTATGAGAGCTTGGTGGGATACCCCACTGCACGGCCCTGATTGCTGGGTACAGTCCCACACGCTCTAGCAGCTCCTTGAGTTCGATAAGGACGAAACCCACCATTCTGCCCCACCAAATATTCCCCGTAGAATGGATCCACCCATGCGCACGAAACTCGGTAGGATAGTCACCCTCCGCTTCCATAAACGAGTTAAGGAAGGTAGCGGCAAGCTGTGGTATCTCCCCGACCGGAACATCGGACTTGCGCGACGCAGGGAACAGGCCGACGGCTGACCTGTCATGACTATCATAGCGGTTTACCTTCTGGAAGCCAAAGTCACCAAGGGTGATTTCGGGGACATATTGAGAAATGTCCCATTCCATCTTCCGAGGGATGGACATGTGTTGGAAGTAGGACAACGGGAACATCCTCTCCATATCCGGAAGAAAGAATCTTCCGCCCTTTATCTGACGGAGCCATTTGTAAGTTCCTTCCGACACGCGACGGCCGTCGTCATGGACGTGATCCCCGAAGAAGAAGGCAGGCTTCTCCAGCCTGACACCATCATCCGTTTTGAATACGGCATCGGTCATAAGCGCCCGGAAGGTTCTCCTGTCAACATTGGAGAGCCTCTCCCTGCGATCTGGCGACTGGTCAGCAGTCACTGGGACACTCATTCTTTGCACGAAGGTCAAGCCCCGTCGGCGCCTCCTACATGACCAAAGTGGCGTGTCTTGGCGAGCGAGCCGGGAATATGTCGCACTGCAAAAGAAAAAGATACTTAGTCAGATACTTCATTAAAAGCAAGGAAAAATGCTAAGTGTTCATGACCCAAACGCAGAAGAGAAACTGGACGCAGGAATTATCAAAATTCGCGTCCAGACCTGCGAATCTGCGTCCAAACGCAGAAGAGATACTGGACGCAGAAGTTATCAAAACCCGCGTCCAGACCTGCAAATCCGCGTCAAGTGGCACAGAACGCAAGGATCAAATCCGCGTTCTGCAAACCAAGACCGCGTCCAGATCCTTCACAGTTAGAAAATTTCCAAGTGAAGGACCCGAAGTGCAGAGTTCACTGGCGTTGGGTCATCAAACCCGCGCCTCGGTTATCAACTCAAAGACCGCGTCCGAGACTGCGTCTGAGAATCAAACCGGTTCATATTCTGTGTTAAGAGTTTTTTTAGGGTTCTCTAAAAACTTCCAGTAACGGTGAAGCTTAGCCAAAATGGCATCTTTACCTCGGAAAACATCCTGCACGGAGGAAGCGCCCCCTTGGGCCTCGGCAATGGTCGCCTTGGAGGACGACGCGGTCGGCTTGGCCTTTGGTGCCATTGGTGATCAGAGGTCAATGAAGAAGATGAGCAGTAATGGAGAAGAAGAACTCTCTCAAATCTCTGAGTAAGCGTGTTCGGAGAAGAAGACAAATCTCTCTAACTGTGGCCTTTTATAGGCACAAAGATTCGCGAAGATACGCGGCGTGTGGCCCGATAGACGCCGCAGCGAGTCGCCACGTGACGCGTGTACACCAAATCATTTCTGAACAGAGAAGATCATGCGTCGTGACCCCGCCGCGAGTCATCATTCGACACGTGGAGCAGTTCATTTAATGAACCGGGAAATCCGCGCGCCTAACGGAGAAAACCTCTCCGGTTCCCCAGGCCAGCTGGCGGCGTAATCATGACATGGCACAGATTCGCGCCCAAAGAACGCGCCTCTCCGATGGACATGCCCCGTCAACATCACCATAAATGCACCCAGAAAGTCGCGTTGTGTCCAGAAAATCGCGTCTGCATCCAAAAGACGCGTCTCTCTAAAATTCGCGTCTTCCCAGCAGGCTAAATATCGCGTCTACCTCATGGAATATTAGTCGCGTTCCTATCACCAAAAAGACGCACCCCATGGCAGTCGCGTCTTTAAGGCAGTCTCTGCTTTTCAAAAAGAACCTGCGTTCGGCTTCTGCAAATCAGTTCAACAGTACACTGGCACAAGCAGAAGGCCAACCACTCCTGGTCAAAAGCGCACTCGTGACAGACTAAAAGCGATCGGGGAGGTTTAGACTGTGCATCTAGACACTCAACACGATCAACTCTGATGGCTTCAAAGAGTTCAACAGTACACTCACAAAGGCCAACTCCAGATAAGATCAAACCCGGAGCATTAATAGTCCAGTCATAAAGGCGAACGCGGCTAAAATCTAAAGTATTCCGAAATCTGTCCCATTTAACTGCGGAATATCGAAAACTTTGGAGGGGGTTCTGTAGGCTGTCTAAAAATATCCAACAGACAAGCTACTAAGAAAGCAGAATTCCAGCATCAAGGCGCGTCGGCCTGAAGCCCCGCGTCTCAGCAACAAGGCGCGTCGGCCCGAAGCCCCGCGTCTCAGCAACAAGGCGCGTCGGCCCGAAGCCCCGCGTCTCAGCAACAAGGCGCGTCGGCCCGAAGCCCGCGTCTCAGCAACAAGGCGCGTCGGCCCGAAGCCCGCGTCTCAGCATCAGGACGCGTCGGCCCGAAGCCCGCATCTCAGCATCAGGACGCGTTGGCTCGACACCCGCGTCTCAGCATCAGGACGCGTTGGCTCGACACCCGCGTCTCAGTTGCAACTACCCGAAATAAGGGGCCAGTCACCGCACATGTAGCGGGAAGTGGCCCCTCATTGTGGAGCGTTTTCAGGGGGCACGATCACCCCCTAAAAACCCTATAAATAGTCCCGTCACTATTGAAGGAGAAGGACGATTATCGGGCAAAAGAGAGATTCTGAGAAAAAAAAGAGGAGAGATCATCGACAGAGAGAGAGAAAACCCTTCAGCGAGCTTACTGAGTACTAGCCGCTCTTCGCCTACCTCCTCTTCTAGAGTTTTGGTAGACGGAGCTGAGTTACTCCCTCTACCTGCCAAGGAGAAGATCCCTCGACGGTCCAGGACGGTCATCTGGTCAACGGAGAACAAGATTCACTCTCCACCGCCACCCGAAGAACCCAGCACTAAACAAAGGGGGAATTCAAGATTCAATATTCTCCCTCCCTTGTAACCGGAAGATTAAGCCGGCCGTAATTTTTCATCTGATTCAAGGAAACGTTACGCCAGCCACCCCTTTTCCGTGTCAAACAAGTTGGGGGTGATTTTCCTGTCAACTTTCATCCGCTTGGATGGGTCCATTCTACCGACAAGTCATGGTGGGGTAGAATAGTTGGATTTGTTCTTGTCGAGCTCAGGGCTCTGCTGAAAGGGGAGGAGTTATACCATTTGGTTAGAGCTGTGCAGTATGACATCCCGCAGAGTTCCCACAATTTTTATGGCATCCTGGAATATTATATCCTCTGACGGGGACATTTTTTACTCCAGTTGGAGAGGTGGGGCTCGCTCTTCATGAGCTATATGAAGTTCGGGGCTAGTTATGGGAGATGCCTCTTATGAAGAATACGTCCCAACTTCTAAGGAGCTTCACCTATTAAGGAAAGAGGACCCTCAGGTGTACGAGACATACTGGAAAGTGTTATGCTACTTCCACATCTGCGGGCAGATATCCTCCTGGAGGAACAGGGGTGTTAAGCAAATGTCTTGGGCGAGCTATCGGTTTAACGGGATAAATGAAAAAGATAGCCAGTGACTAGTCTAGCCCCTTGCACTGATGAGGAAATTGCTGAGAGGACTAATGCCTCTACAAGCTCCTACACCACTGAGTCGAACGAGGACACTATCAAACTTGATACGGTTTTTAAAAGTTTTCATCACCAGGCCCGAATTCTCATTTCTGACCGGGTTCTATTGGCGGGCTTCCTCATGCTATGGCTGAAGCGTTATGTGGTGCCAATGCTGCCACATGAAGTAATCGTTGCTGACGTGGTATACCCAGCGATCTTGCTTGCCTACGGGAAGTCTATCATCCTCCTTCCAGCGATGGTGGCCGGAAGTCAAAGCAGATTACGTGCGCTGATCAAAAGCCTGTGCCAAGTGGAGGCCATTGTAGACTCCCAGGGTAGGTCAGTGGTAGATTCAGAGGGAAGGCCGAAAGTAAAGACTCCTAATCCCATGATCGAGCTTCCATATATTTACCTGATGGCTTAGTACGTTATGCACTGCCCTTCACTGATGACGGCGGTGCCTCTCTCCGAAGGCTTCGTTCCCTTCGTGAGAAGCTAGAGAATTCGAGCTGGTCTTGCTACTATATGTTCTTTGTTCGGAGATCCATTCTGAGCAGTTCGAATTATCAGCTCGACCTTTGCTTCCTAAGATTTCTGGTGCGTCCTACGGGGATAAGTTTACTGACCTTGCAGGACCAGATGACTTCACAAGGCTGCCATTTGGAGCTTCTGGTGGCTGATCAATATTCGGCTTGGATATCTGATCTTCCAGTAAGATGACTCAGTATGATCGAGCCTTACGTACCCAGTTATTTTGCTCAGCAATTCGGCTATGATCAATTATATGTCGGCAACCCTAACACTGGCCTCGGCTTCAGTGGAAACCTGTTTGAAGGTGCTCGGGCATGGTACTACAGTGTAGCTGGAGGGACGAGAGCTGTTTTCAGAGTGCCTCACACGCCCAATTGTTATACCTGCCTCAGTTTCTGCATGTGGTACTTTCTTGCTAGTAGGGTATCTAGCTTTGGAATAAATACCTCTTGCATCAAGAGTATCAAGGCATCTTATAAAGTCAAGTTGGATTCCAATAAACGTGTGCGAGGTATGTCCGAGTACCAGGCGGTCGAGGGGAAACAGGAGGGGAGGCAGGGATGGAGCCGAGGAGGGAGGTTAGTTGAACAGGGGCAGCAACTGCAGAGCTGGAGCCTCAGATAGTAGCACCTAAGGAGCAACGTGCCAGAAAGAGTCGGTGAGCCGTGGCCAAACGTTCTCGTGGCTCTGCTTCCAAGGGTAAGCCTAGCCCAAAGAAGGCCAGGAGGGAATCTGAGGCTGAAGCTTCGATGCTCGAAGTAGTTCCTCCTGGTATTGAGGAGCAGGGGGGAAGAAGAAGCGGAGGAGGAAGTCCCGTAAATTGTGATATGGATTTTAATAACAACAATTCTTTCAATTATAATATGAATCCATATTTCACTCCGACCTCATTTGACTCGGATAACTCCAAACCGGCTATGTACAATATGAACCAACCATATATGCCAGGTTGGGATTATCCGACTCAATATGACCCATATCTTCAATCATATGACCATAATTTTTAAAATAATTTCAACTCTTCACAGAGTGAATGGGGATTCACCTCCCCCGAGTCAGATTTTCAACCACATAGTCCACAATTTTCACAATATTCATTCCCCAATTCTACTTCATATCCTCCTTTTCCTGAGCCACCAATTGAAGAAAAATCATCATTGCAAATGACTTTGGAAGAAGCGATAGAGGCCCAAAAATAATTTGAAAATAATATGGCCTCATCATGTCCACAAAATTTCCAACATTCATATAGTTCTTTTCCAGAATCAATTAAAGAAAAATCATTGTGGGAACACACTATGGAATTTGTGTAAGAGACCGAGCGAATAATTCAAAATATGAATAAGTTTCCATGTCCATCAGATATTCATATGACTCAAGAATCTTGCCATTTTGGAAATCCAGCTTCAATTTCATCATACCAACGTAAACTTGACCAACATCCAATTCCTGATTGTTCGACAAGTTATACATTTCCTGAAATTGAACTTGAAGATGAATGTGAACCAGAGCTTCAATTTAGCGATTCGAGTCTAATCCTTGAATCAATATCGACTCATGTGGTGTTACCTAAACTTAGTAACGTTCTTGAGCCAGTTTTGATTCCCATCATTTCTGAACTTGAATCGCTCATTTCACCCATTCATATTCCTTCTGTGAACAAAAATCAAGATTCAATTTCATTACATCCATTTGAACTTGCCCAAAATCTTGAAAACCACCTTGACATTTTGACAAGTTATCCTTTTCCCGAAATTGAACTTAACCATGAATGTGACCCCGAACCTCATGTTTGTGATTCCATTTCACTTTTTGATTCAATAATGACTCCGGTATCTTTACCAGAATTTTTCTCTATTCCGAGTCAACATTGAATCCTGTACCAGTACACCGTGAAATGGAATCCCCAATTTCTTATGATCACACTTCATTGCTGGGGAAAGTGTGTGAATATCAATTCTTTGGTTTGGATTATATTTTTGAACCAATTTCGACTCTCATTGTTGACTCTCGACTTGATCTGAGTCAACTTCCCGAGTCGGTATCAGTTTTTGTTCCTGTTCCATTTGAGTCCAAATCGATCATCTCTCAAAATCACACTTCATTGTTGGACAAAGATATTGAAGAATCTGACTCAGTAATTATTTTTAAAAATTGGCCATTAGATGGGGATAAATTTTTCAATAAGACCATTCAATCAATCATCCTTTTATGGGGTGATGTTAGAGAGTTCATTGGTGGGTTCCTTCAAGATCCACGTTATCTTGATTGGGTCACAACGCTTGGCCCAGTCAGACCACCACCGGAGCCACCACCTGAGGTAATTTTTCTTCTCTTCCCATTTGTTTCATGTATATACATATTCACGATGCACTGAGGGCAATGCATGAGATAAGTGTGGGGGAGGATTTACAAACATAGGTTAGTTTTAAATTTTCTTTCTTTTACACTTCTTTTAAAAAAAAAAATTCTTTTCTTTTTACAAAACTTTTTAAATTAAGATAAATAGTTTGATCCATTTTTAAGAAAATTAAGATTATCTTAGGAAATAGGAAGACCTAAAATTATGAAATTTTAAACTGAGTCAAAATAATATATCTTGTTTAAATTTTAGGATAAGAAAGTAAAATTGAAAAGATAATTTGATCTTGAATTTTTTTGTCTTAGATTTATGCACTCCACACTCACAATTTTTGGGATTGAAACAAAGACTGAAAATGCAAAAAATATATATATATTCAAACAATATATATATGATAAATAAAAATCACTTATTGAAGTTGGGTAATTATGCCTCAGGAAGCATGATTATTCACACCTAAAACGGTGGACAAAAAAATAAATAATCCCCTTTAGTTTTGTGGCCTTGTTTACTCGAGTCCTTAAGTCCGAGGGATGTTTTCTCATCTGGTGCCCTAAGACCATCTGGTTTGGGAGTCACCGGCTAAAGGCTCACTACCCGGGTAAATAAGAAAGCCTAAGAAAACTAAGGGAAGAAAAATAGAAAAAAAAGAAAAAGAAAAAAAAGAAAAAAATATATATATATATAATATAAATAAATGGCATGAAAGATTAGAGTCGATATCCCAAAAACCTTCACTATTCACAAAGTGCATATTTTCTAAGAGTTTTATGAAAGATCCAAGAGTCAATTCAATTTTAAATTCTTACATTTAATTTATAACAAGATTTTTGCATTTTGACTTAGTTTAAGAAAGAACAATTTCTGGTTAACCTTAACCTTGGATCACTTATATTTTCACAAAAATATTTTAATACTTTTCTCTATTTCAAAATGCGTTTTAAAAATACTAACATTTGATTTCTTTCTTTATGGATTTTGTGGGTGTAATCCGCTGAAAACCCTCAGGAGACAAAACTCCTCCTCTAGGGGAAACTTAGAGGTTTAACGGGTTGTTGCACATGCTCAGTGCAATCGCGTCACCTGCGAAAGTAGTGTAATAATTCCTTAGTTTTTTGTTTTGCTCGGGACGAGCAAAAGATAAGTGTGGGGGTGTGATTAGTCTCTAATTTTGCATAATTTTCATAACATTCTTATATTTATTTAATAATAAATTCTGTTAATAATACCTTGCTTGCTTGATCCTAGGTTCATGGTGTGCAAATGAAGAAGAAGACCCTAAATCACCATTTAATTGGTGATTAAAGGCCTATATCATAGCCATTGACCTAGAGGAGCTAATTCATCAAAACCAAGGGTGCAAAACCAGAAATCGGGCACCAGAACTGACAGGAGACAGATTGGGCTGCGCACGGCTCGAGGCGCCGCGCGCGCGGCCACCAAGGGGCCGCGGCGCGCGCGGCCCAAGCTTCGGGCCAGGGTTTGTCCCCTGCCCCCCTGTTCCCCTGATGCCTATAAATACCCTCCCTGGGGTTCCAGAGCGAGGATATGCAGAGTTTAGGGTAGTTTTTCATTCCATTTTGTAGTTTAGTTTAGGTTAGGTTAGTTCTTCTTCTTCCACATTGTATTTTCCATTTTGTAGATCTTGTAATAGGGAGAGAGAGTGGTTCATGCTTGGAATGCAAGAGTGCTTGTAATAGAAGGTGATAATCTATGAAAGGTGCTCTCTTTACCTCTCTATGTTTTCTTCTCTCTAATCTCTTTTACATGTGTAGCTAGTCTTTTCTCTCATGGTAACTAACTACTAACCACTAACTTACTAACTTCTTTTATGATAATCCACATGAATCTAATAGCCTCGGTTTGGCCTTGCTCTTACAAGAGCCATTGATGGCTCATGATGATGGATCTAACACTCTAACTTCCTAACCACTAACAAGCTAACTTTACTTTACTCCATGCTTACTATTCTATAGTATTGATGGTTTAAGTGTAGCTTGCACTTGTTTGATGAGTAGATTGTGATGAGTTACATATGGGTCATACTTTAAATCGCTCTTGAACCAAGGACTAGTGATGGCCAATGATACATGTGAGGCAACTATCACTAAGAGGTTAGCATGTTAGTGGAGTCATTAGTAGTTAGTGCCATGAGTTTTCTTTCTTTTTTACTTTGTTTAGAAATATTTCAAGAACCACAAATACCATTCTATTCTATGTTTCCCACTTCTTCGTATTTCACCGTACTTCTCTTTCAATTCTTTCTTTTATTTTCTTTTCATTCTATAAAACTTTGAAGAATCTTTAACAAACACGTGAATCAACCGGTAAAGCTTCTATCGCCTCCCATCCTTGTGGATTCGACTCGTTTTAGCCTCTATGCTATAACGGAAGTATCGAGGAAGCCAAAGCACACACACTTTAAATCTTAACTTCAAAACATACACTTTTTGTGCGCGGTTTTCTCTTGATCATAGGGTTCCCGTGATCCTAGAGGAGGGAGAGCTTGAGGGTGAACCCGCCATGGCTGAAGAGGTCGAGCGACCCGAAGTTGACTTGGTGGGGAGGGATGACGTTGAGATTCCGGGAGTCTTGACTCAGCCTAGACCTTCTTCTGCTCATAAGAGAAGGGTGGAGGTGCAACAACCTGGGTCTCTCAGTGTATTGATTCCCACCTCGCGGGTTATCAAACCCAGCCCTACTACTGGGGTACTCAGTGGTAAAGTCTTGATCGCTGAGACCTCCTGTGTTGAGTTATCGTCTTCATCGTCTGAAGAACATGGATATTATTCTAGCGAGGAAGTCGATTTTAGCGATGAACCCGCTCTTCCTGACACAAGAAAATTCTCGCATATCTCAGAGGAAGAGATACAGGGGTACGTTCCTGTGATAGTTTCGCCGATAGCAGGGATTGTTGCTACTGAATGTATTTCCTTTGTCCTCCTTAACTGTTTCTCTATCAAGTTAGAAATGAATTCTAACATTTCCTTTTGACTTTCTTCTACAGGGCTGGCTACCGGTAGTGAAGCCACAACTTCTTCTCATATTGAGGAGATGATCTAGGAGCTGGCCAGCAGAAGGGCCTTGAAGCTCCCGCTACCAGGATGCCTCATGAGGGTGCAACCACTGAGGTCGGGGAGCCCTCATCCCAAGTGGCTTATCTAGGGATTTACCATCTTCAAATTCTCAACTTGGTAAGAGAATACTGACGTGTTGGATACTCTCATTTTCATCATTACCACTGACATTTAATGTTATAATTTACAGAGAGCACTGGGGTAGCTCAAGTGGAGGATTCTGCGGCAAGCCTTGTCGTAGAAGATAGCACAGTTCAAACTTCGGCCGGGGAACCCAGTGCCGTGGAGTTTGCTGTTGCTTCTGTTGCTGTGAAAGCTGCTATAACAATGACCGTCCTAGAAGTATTGGCGACGACCTCAGTGTCGGATAAGCCTGGTGTCGGCCTCACCCCTGCATAAGTTGAATTGGTTCCCGTCTCTCGTTCTGTCATGAAAAGGGGGTTCGGGAGTGCATCGGCAGGGTTGTCTCCAGCTACTGACATCATGGAAGAACTAGCGCGTCAAATGGTGCGACAATTTTTTGCTTCCATGAAGCCCTGTATTGACTTGGTCCTTTTTGGGGGCAGTTCCTTTAAATTTGTCCCGATGCTTCTTGAGAACCAGATCGAGAACATCCGCCACACTGGAAGCCCCTCACAGGCTAGGACATATCTGGTGCTCGTCGAACAACTGAGGAGCTGCCTGAAGGAGCTAAAGACCCTAAAGAATGCTAGCTCAATGGATGAGGCTCGGTCGATACTGAGTAAGCTCCTCGCCGCTCAGGAACACGAGCAAAAGGATACGGAGGAGCAAATAGCTGAAGAAGCCCGTCATCTCCAGCACTTCCAAACCGACTACCAGAGATTGGTTGGCAATTAAAAGAATCTGAAATCATCATCTAAAGTGCGGAGCAAGTTATCACAACTGCTCAGATTACTGTTGCTAGAGCGCAAGCCTTAATTGAAGCCAACGAGAAGAAACTTGTTATCGCCAGAAAAAGGCTGGAAGAGCTGGAAACTGCTAAGACACAGGTTCAAGAAAACCTTACTGCTCATTCCTCCAAGTTGGAGGTCTTCAGGCACAACTGTTTACAAAGAGATTTTTGTCAGAGGAGGAGTTGCGGGTCTAAGCTTTGGCGGAAGCTGAAAGGGCACGTCAGCACGAGATGCAGCGCCTCCGGGAACAAATCCATTCTTTGACGAAGCAGGATAATTAGCCTTCTTCTCCTTTTTGTATCATCCCATTTTTTATAACACTCTATTTGTCAAATAAGAGTGTTTGTGTTACTTTTATCATTTTTGATTCAAATAATAAAAGATCTCAAATTCTCGTCTCATCTTTATCCTTTCGGACTCTTTGCTGCCTGGATGAACTCAGCTTTCATAGTCGCACTCCTTGACTATTTGTGAAAACGCAGTCCTTAGTCATTTTAATAGGGTACGACCATGAATAATAAACTCAGGCTGTGCTGAGTTCTTGATCGAAACGCGACTCTCATTTGTAGTGGAGACATGGATATGAGAAACGTGACTCTGAACTGTTGGTGGAGACACGGTTCTGGCTTATCAAGAAAGACGCGTGAATCTCAACTATTTGGCAGGGACACGGTTCTGAGACGCGAACCTGTATTTTGCCTTCAGGTTTGTAAAAGGACGCGGATTCATAGACGCGGACTTCAGAACGCAGCCTTCAAGTCTTGTGAACTCTAAAATGTGTTAGAGCATGGTCCTGGTTTAATGAGGAGACGCGCTTCTGAATCACTGAATGACACGACTCTTGATCGCTTAGGGAGGCGCGACAGTGGTTCTTTAAGAAAGGACGCGGCCTTAAAGTCCGTATAAGAACGCGGACTTCAAGATGCAGCCTTCATTTCTTGTGAATGGACGCGAACTTCAGGACGCAGCCTCCAAAGCGTCACATGCAATCCATCTTAAAGATCTTACTGAATCTTTTAATGCCAAGTTGGCATTGATGATTGGGGACTTGTGACGTTGGTGTTTCCCGGAGCGCTAATCCACATGTCAACTCCTTATTGGACTTGATACTCGTGCAGGTATTTAAGGCCGATGGCTTTGATTTTTATGCCATTAATTACAAGCCTTATGGCTTGCCTATAAAGAGGCCTCACCCCCTTAACAGTCCACTATTTAGACTGTTTTCCTTTGAGAGCATGCGCTCTGAAGGTCTTCGTCTTGATTTGTATATCTTTCCTTCAAGGGCCTTCCTTTCAAGGGCATGTGTTCTAATGAACAGCAAGAACTCAAAGCTTCTATGCTGTCCTTCAATCTTCTCCGAAGATTATCACTGTCAAGTGATTTCAAGATCAAAAAGCATTGCTTTAAATAATTTTACGGTCGCTCTTTGATGAATAAAATCCACCTTCTAGAGAATTCTTCCCGGGTAGGAACTATTTGTCGCCATGAAATACTCAGTCTACCTGAATTTCTGTTTTCCTATCTATTAAAGAAATTTGATCTCTTGATCTTCTCTTGAAATCTGATTGATGTGCCCATGTTCGGTAGTTACGTCTTTCAGACTTCTTGATGCAGCGCGAGCTGACTGACTTTAAACTCTGAGTCACAAGTCCTTCGAACGCGAGTGTGATAAACTCTGTACTTGGATCTTGAAACGCGAGCTTTGTACATGAAGCTCGCGTTTGAGGTTCTTGACTTAAAGATTCTAACTCTTTTGAGACCTCTGGACTTGGATGTGGCAACCCCGTATATCTCAAACGCGGGTGTGGCGAACTCTGCGTTTGGGTTACCTTGCGTCTTATATATTAGACGCAGGTCTAAAACCAGACCGCTTTCGGATCTATACTGGTTAACTCCGCGTCAGGAGTTCATGACTTCAGTCTCGCGTTTGTACCTCAGATTTTCTGTTCCTATCTTCACAAGATTTTAACCTTTTGATTTTTGCTTCTTGCAGGTTCTGGTAGCTTTAGTCAGTCTTCTGCGTCTTTACTGGGCTCTTGAAAGAATATTTCGACCAGCTAACTTGTTCGATTGGCGAGCACTCGGGGAGTCAAAGCTCTTGTTCATGGGCAAGGAGGCTTCGCGCAGTTACTGATATCCACCAAGGTCTTATTGGATATGGCACACCAACAATGCCCCAGGTTCGTCATGGTCACAGTGGGTATGGTGGTAGGTATGATGCCCTTGAAGGCCACGGGAAAGAGGAAGTCACCAGTAAGGTCTCAGATCCTCCTTTCACCAATCTTACTCAAAAGAGTGACAGCGACGAAAAGCCCATTCTCGTTGGATGACTTTCTGGTGGTGGAGACTCTCATTAAGCAAAGGATTACGGCCCACACCAGTTGGTCGGATGGAATCAGAATGCTCCTCTGCATTTCGACCTCGAGAAACACCATTGTTCTCAGTTAGTGATGAGCTTATTCAATGTTTACAACATGCATCATGATGTAACCATCATTCGAGTGTCTCAACACTGATCAACTGTGATATGATCCAGTAGAGGAAGAGAGGAACCTTTCATCGGCGTTCTCCCAAACATCTTGGATCTGGAGTGGTGTAAATGTTTTAAGGAGTGAGTGCAATCTTTCACTGGGCGAGAGGGACTCCTTTGTGCTCCTTTGTTGTAACACTCAATCTTCTTGTTAAGAGAGTGTCTTGAATCACTTTCATATGTTTGAATATTAATAAAAGTGACACTTTTCCTTGTCCTCTTATATGTCTTGAATTCTTTTTGTATTGAAAATCAGACAAATAGAAGTAGGAACTCTTGACTCGCTAGAAATGCGATAATTAACTTAACAAGTCAAAGTTGCAAAAAAATTTCATTCAGGAATTTAAGATTACTGTCAGATGTGTGATATTAACTTGGCAGGAATGTGAGCTAGAGGTGTTATATTAACTTGACTCAACAGGAGTTTCAGTTTCATTTGAGAAGAATGAAAACATCACTGTCATAGGTGTAATGTTAAACTTGAAAGTGAAAGTAATGCTAGAGGTGTAATTTTAAACTTGGCATTGAAGGTAATGCTAGAGGTGTAATTTCAAACTTAGCATTAGTCATCTCGACTTTGATAGGGTAGTTCAAGGGGAAGTCATTGTCATTGGTGTATTATTAAACTTAACAATGAACTGGACGCTAGAGGTGTGATGTTAAACTTAGCATCGCTCATCTCAGCTTCGATATGGAAGTCTGAGGAAAGGTGACTGTCAGAGGTTTAATATTGAACTTGACAGTAACTTAAATACTGTTAGAGGTGTGGTGTTAAACTTAACAGTAATTTGTCAGAAGTTTAATGTTAACTTGACAAAATTAGTTTGCGATAGGAGCAATTTTGAGGACTTGTCATTCTATTGATGCGAATTAACAAGTGAAATTTTAGAATGTCAGATGTGTAATTTTGAACTTGACAAGAATTGGTTTGATATAGGAGCAATTTTGAGGACTTGTCATTCTATTGATGAGAATTGATAAGTGAAATTTGGAATGTCAGAGGTGTAATTTAAACTTGACAAGAATTAGTTTACGATAGGAGCAATTTTGAGGACTTGTCATTCTATTGATGAGAATTGACAAGTGAAATTTGGAATGTCAGAGATTTAGTGTTAACTTGACAAATTTGAAGACTTGTGACTCCATGTAGAGGAGAGACAAGTGAAGTTTGTACTCGCTGGGAAAGTATTGAAGTTTTTCATTGTCCGAGGTGTAGTGTTAACTGTAATCACCTAGAGGGGGTGAATAGGTGACTAGCTAATTTAAAGGTCAATTAATGCGGAATTAAAACTTATTTAATGCAAGCTCAAACTTCCTAAACTAAACACCAAGTATAACACAAGAGTGTAGCCGGATTCCCCGTGAAGGGCTCTGGACTAACTCCTCAAGATTCCCTCTAAATAAGAGTTGAGGTGCCGCGTTGGCTCTCTTGGTTGAATACTAGTGTTAGCAAACAAACCCCAAGCATATAACAATGTGAGCACAAATATATATCTAGCATATAAAGATGAAAGCAATATAAGCATGAAGATAGAAACAAGTAAGAGATAGAGAAGCAATCACAAACACAGGATATTTATTTCGAGGTTCGAGCACACTTGCTCTACGTCCCCGCCTTCAACACTATGAAGGATTTCCACTATAAACCGATCCCACGGATCACTCGGTGCCGCAATACCTACAAGGCGAGTTCACACTTGAACTCCTTGGACTCTCTAGTCCCTTTACTCGTTCCCGCAAGAACGCACCGCAAGCCCACTAGCTCGCCGAGGCCGCACCTCAAACACCGAGTTCACACTAGAACCCGAAATAATGCGAACACACACGTTCGCCTCCTCAAAGCAAAGAAGAAGTCTTTGGTGATCACAACACTTTGATCACCTAAAAACAATCTCACAATAACACTCCTATAGGATGAATATATCAATGGATAGCTCAAGTGCTTGTGAGAAAAATGAGGATGGAATATGTGGTGAAAAACTCAAAGAAATCACTTTGAAAACTCTCTTGATAAACTCTCTTTTGATTTGGAAATATAGCTCTAAAACTTGTGGATATAACCACTGAAATAGGTATGCAAGACTAGCCCAAAAACTCTTCTCCAATCTTCTACAAAACAGCCCAAGGAAGCCCCTTAAATAGGCTTCACAAAAACTAGTCGTTGGGGCCAAATCAGCAGCTCTGACGGCTGTCGGTCGACCGGCCCGGTCGACCGCCAACGGTCAAATTTCTGACCGTTGGAGCCTCGGTCTACCGGTCCGGTCGACCGCGGCCTGGAACAGAGAGCAGATACTCTCTGCCGGTCGACCGGGGCTTTCCAGAGAGCAGAAGCTCTCTGGCGGTCGACCGGGTTGGTCGACCGACCCTCCAGCCAGACCGGCGTGCACGTCTGTGCACGTCGGTCGACCGACTCCTAGCTCGGTGCAGAAGCCAGGACAGGTCTCTTTTTAGGGATTTAAAACTTGACTTTTTATCTTAAATAAAATCCCATAAATTCACGAAAAATTTACAAAAATAGGTTCAATAATATATGTTGATATACAAACATGTTTGAGTAAAATCAAGACATGTTACAAACATTTTAAACTATTTTTGTAACTTAGAAATTTTGGCTAAAAATAAAAACTATATTTTTCCAATCCAAAACTTCTCCAAATACAAAAATAAGATATTTTAAACACTTTTAAAGCATGGTGTGTATGGATATGATCCACTACGCATAAATGCTGAAATATCTATGTTTTTTTTTGACAATAAGCACTAAAACGATTTTGGTTAAAAAACACATATATATAATAAACTCCAAAAATCAAACGGTATTTTGCCAAAATGAAAAGTCTTTTCCAAAATGAAAATTCTTTTATGAAAACTCATCTAAATCAAGAGTTTGTGTGTATATGGTATACTTGAGCAATCCACCAACTATTCTATCCTTTACATTTTAACTAAAAATAAAATCTTAATAAAACAAACCTAGACTCAAGTCTTGATCTTGAAGGTCTTCACTTGAAGTCTTCACATCTTCTTAACTTGGTCCAAACTTGATCTAAAGAGCTAAACTCCTCTTGAGTACTTAATGTGGTCTTGATGCATAGGCTCTTGAATCAAACCGTGTTAGCTCCAAAACTTGACTTTAATCCTTTGTTGAAGCTACACACCTACTAAGATCTTGATCACAAATCTGAGACTAAATAAACACAAGATCATTAGTACTATAACTACATGAGTTAATCATCATCAAAACTAGAGTGATGGGCCTTTGGGCCAACAATCTCCCCTTTTTGATGATGACAAAACTCATAGATTTATATATGCATGGATTAAAGTAAAGCTTCAAAGAAGCTCCCCCTTAACTCATGCATCACAATAAAAAATAAGATATTCAATGAAGCACATGATACTAAACAAATGTATGCATCAACTAGGAGAGAGAAACATGCATAAATCAAACATATTTTTCAAAAAAAACCTTCTCCCCTTTTTATTTAAACTCTCAAAAAACATTTTTCTCATATATCTATTTGTTTATTGTAAGATGCATAAACTCAATATATGCAAAAACACAAATATGCATATATACACTCAAAATCTTTCTCCCCCTTTTGTCAATCATCAACAAAGGGGTTAAAATAAATACAAAACAATGTTCTCTCCCTTTTTGTCAGAAACAAAAAAATCAACAAAGGGGTGAACTCAAAACAATCAATAAAAGATATATGCGATATATATTCATGAAGAGGAAGACGCTAAGTTAACTTCTCTACATACATGCATTACATGAAGAAGGGATGACAAGCCCTAATTCACATAACACATAATATGCAATGCATGAGAGGAGATGTGAAGCTCCCCCTACACACGTGTATCGCATAAAGAAGAGTTGTCAAGCTCCTCAATATAAGATACACTCAACATGAATCTATATGTAGAAGAGATGTTAAACTCCCCTTGCATATAGGCAATATATATCAAAACATTTTTAAGTCAAAATTTTAATGATTACTTAAAATAAATTTTGAAATTTACTCAAGGTAATAAAACACATTTTGAGATACCTTTGTAAATAAACAAAATTTTGAGATATCAATTGGAACTAAAACATATCAAAACATTTTACCAATTGAAATTTTGATACCAATAAAGGAAAGTATTTTATATTTTGATACCAATTTAAATTTTCAAGGATACCAATTGACATAAATAGTTCAATAGATACCAATTGAAATATATTGTACATTTTAATATAAAAAATACCAATTGTAAAAAAAAATACCAATTGAAGATAATGCATAAGCTTATATAAAAAGTACCAATTGAGAAATCAATTGAAAATTAAGATTTGAATTAAGCTTAGCATAAACATACTTTGTGCTTTAAACATGTAAATATCTTGAAAATCAAGCACAAATAAATCATATATATGTATGAAAAGAGAATACCAATAGAAATTGATATTATTTGAAATGAAGCATATATATATAGAAAACAAAATATGAGTATATACAAAATAAATATCAATTAAGATACAATTGAAAATAACAATGTAAATTAAGTATATAACTCATAATTACCAACCTTTTTATGCACAAGATAAAAGATTTTCAATAAGGCTTACAAGGCATACTCGCCCATCCGTCCTCCCTTAAAAGGGGTTGGTAGGGGTTTTCAAAAATAGGTGTTTGAAAAAATTTTAGTATTGAAAACACTACCAAATGAAGAATACATAACTAGTTAAAATAATTTTTGAAAAACTAGTTAAAGATCCTTCAAAAATATGAAACCAAATCATATGTATATCATGAAGCATACCAAATACATAAAGTTTGACACTCGAAATCTATAAGGCTCAAAAATAATCATGAATAAAGTCATGAATAAACAAATAAAGTGTGAGTGCACAAAACTCGTGTAATTAGCATTTTCCATGAAGATAGTCAATAAAGCTCAAAACAAATATCATTTTATCATAAAAATCATTTTTCATTTAAAAAATAAAATTCTAGGTATATGTATGATTTATCCAAAACTAACAATATGCATACATATCCCAAACATAAAAAGAGTCCATAATATAAATTGCATGAAGGCAAGTGACTCAAGGGGTATACATGTATATTTATTAGATTTGAATACAAAATACATATACATAAAGTAAAACATGTAAATAGGCAAGACAAGTGTAAATGAGAAAATCATCAAAACTAGGCTATACATGTGCATATGGTGAGTACAAATGAACAATAAAGTGCAAATGTATATGAATCAAATGTTGCTCACTACTTTTACACGTATATATCAAAGTTTTGACAAAAACTACATTTAAACAAGTATTTACCACATGAAACCTAAAACATAAAACATGAACATTTTAACAAACACTAAAACACGCTAAAAATCATCAATTATAAAAGCATGTAAACTAAATTAGGAGTTTTAGAGATAATTACCAAACAAAGAACTATGCTCTAATTCTCCAAAACATGGTGGTTGCCCCACCAAACCTCCTTGATAGCGGCGCATCAAATGTGTGTCCATCAAGTCCATGTGCACCCACCACCAAGGCACCAACTCTCTCACGTTTTGTGAGAGCCGGCGCCTACATCAAATACACATGGTGGGGATTTTGGTACCCATTTTCTTTTGGGTCCACGAGGGTTAGCATTATAAGGAACCCAAACATTTTATTAGCAAAATTTGAAGAATTTATTCTATCATAACAACATCTTGCTAAATGGCCTTTGCGGCCACAATGTGTACACTTGTACAGTGGCGTACGCAGGATTTTCACTCAGTGGGGGCGGAGACATTATAAACCAAAATTGAAAATTTATAAAAACTGAACAATACATCTCAACTTTCAATATTACCAAAAAAACAGAGGTGCGACTACTCTAAATTATAATGCTCTTCTTCAAGGGGCCATATTTTGAAACCATTGAATGATTGGTTCATTGTCAATGCTGTCAAATATGTCCTTTTCAATTTATGTCCAAGCAATCCTTCTTCAACTCATCACCCATTATATTATGCAGTGAATTCTTGATAAACTTCATTACAGAGAACACTCTTTTGACAATTGCAGTTGCAACGGGTAAGAGTAATGCCACCTTTACGAGCAAATATACCAAATATAGGTTTTATCCTTCTTCAACTAAACCATTTTTTAGCCCACTATCACTCTCTCCCTATCCTTAGGATCATATTCATATATACTTTTCTTAGCACATGATCACTAATAAGGGCATCTAATTGACCTCTTCTCAAGCATGTGTGTGTTGATGTTAGGACCCACATTGGAAGACGGCTCACCAATTCTTTTCTTTTTAAAGTATCTTTCTAGAACTGTTTAAATAAATTAATTGTCATTAACATGAAATACACATTAAGCAATAACATATAATACCCAATACACATTAACCAATAAGACAACAGCTAAACACAAGGAATATGAGGGGAAAAAGAAGGAAAGAACTTTAGTCACTTTTATCAAGACATCTTACATAAAACATTCTAAAGACCTGCATAGAAATGCTTCTTGCATTTCCAGTTAAAATCACTACTAATTGTAAAGAAATGTACCATTGTAATGAGACTACTACTAACATCAAAAGAAAAGAAAGTTAGAAGGTAAAACTCACTTCTTTTTTAAATGCCTCAACTTCTCACGATGCAGTTGCTAGAGAAGTGCATTAGAAATTTAGAATCCGCAGTAAACACATGTGTGACCCTTTTGGAAAGACGGTCCTCAGTTGTAGCCCTCATCTGCTCCAACTTCTGTTTCCATATCTATGTGAAAACAATTGGGCACAACAAATCATTAAATTGCCAAAATGAAATTGATGCAATTTTTTCTAAAATCAATAAGAAAAAATATTAACAGAAAATTTGGACTTGCAGCCTTCTGGATGCCCTTGGAGACGAGGAAGGCGACAGGGGGGAGATGATCGGGGTCGGCCTCGGCCCTAGGGGTTGCACCTGTGCTGGGAGCAAGAGAAACTAAGAAAGGATCGCGGGGAGGGGGAGAGAGAGGATTAGGGCTCGGCCTCGGGGCTGCGCCTGCGCTAGGAGGGGGAGAGAGAGGATCGATGCTGGAGTGAGAGAAAATGGATCGGATGTTCGATGCTAGATTTTTTTTATGAAGGCAGGGGGGCGAATTTCAAGAACCCGATTCGAAGACCCGATTTGAAGAATCCGACACATGCCTGAATTTTAGTGGGGGCGACCGCTCCCACTCGCCCCACGTGCGTCCGCCAGTGCACTTGTACACTCTAGGATGCATATGTGAATGAGTATGATCATGACGTGCAAAGTTAGCATATGCATATTGTGGGTGTTGTGCATGAACATGAGGAACTTGTTTCTTTTGAAACAAGGACTCCAATCTTTTATGGTTAATGCACAATTACTCAAGGTTGAGCTTAAACAATCAATTCTATTTTTCAAAAATTTAACTTCATTTTTATCATAATAGCATGTAAAGCATGATGAGAATGAGAATCATTATTCTTTTTCTTTTTGTAAACTTTATCTTTTTCTTTTTCAACAATTTTTCTTTTTAAAGTGTTATTTTCATTCAAAATAACTTCTTTTTGTTTTCCACCAAAACAATTTTATTTTTTAAAGAAGTTCCTTCACAAAGATCATTTAATTTAGAAAGCAAGGAAATATTCTTATTTTTCAAACTTTCTTTTTCTTTTGAAAAACTTTTCAATTTATCTTGTAAAGAATCTTTTTCTTTTAACATGCAATCAAATTTATTTTCATTTTCTTATTATCTTTCTTAAGCATGTCATATTTTTCTAGAAGTTGTTGACAAATGAGGCAAGTTCATCATATGACATATCAACATCCTCTTCTAGCTCGGATTCGGTAGTTACCTCAAGGGGGTTATCCCCTTAGACCGTGTAGCATACATTGGAAGCGTCACTTCCAACATCCGAGTCGCTCCGTATAATATTATTCTTTTTCGCCAAGGGAGATCAAAGAGTTCCATACTACAAAAGCCGAATCAAGATTAGCAACCCTAGATAAATAATCATCATTTAAGGTAGATCTTAAAGCATGTAGGGCTTTTGCATTAGCCTCAATATTTTGCCATTTAAACAATAAGAATCTTTAATAGTGGCAAAATAAACATGAATCCCTAAGGCTTTGAGGTACAAAGACATCTTAACCTTCCAAGTTGGATGTTAAGAATGTCAAAGGTGGGAGGTGATATGAAATCCATAGTGTGTGTAAACAAATATTGTGATTAGTTATAAATGAGGATCTTTAATTCTAGATTGTTAGACTCAAATCAAGAGCATGTGGCTCTGATACCAATTGTAATCACTTAGAGGGGGTGAATAGGTGAATAGCTAATCTAAAGGTCAATTAATGCGGAATTAAAACTTATTTAATGTAAACTCAAACTTCTAAACTAAATACCAAGTATAACACAAGAGTGTAACCGGATTCCCCGTGAAGGGCTCTAGACTAACTCCTCAAGATTCCTCTAAATAAGAGTTGAGGTGCCGCGTTGGCTCTCTTGGTTGAATACTAGTGTTAGCAAACAAACCCCAAGCATATAACAATGTGAGCACAAATTTATATCTAGCATATAAAGATGAAAGCAATATAAGCATGCAAGATATAAACAAGTAAGAGATAGAGAGAGCAATCGCAAACATGAGATATTTGTTTCGAGGTTCGAGCACACTTGCTCTATGTCCCCGCCTTCAACACTATGAAGGATTTCCATTATAAACCGATCCCACCGGATCACTCAGTGCTGCAACACCTACAACGCGAGTTCACACTTGAACTCCTTGGACTCTCTAGTCCCTTTACTCGTTCCCGCAAGAACACACCGCAAGCCCACTAGCTCGCCGAGGCCGCACCTCAAACACCGAGTTCACACTAGAACCCGAAACAATGCGAACACACACGTCCGCCTCCTCAAAGCAAAGAAGAAGCCTTTGGTGATCACAACACTTTGATCACCTAAAAACAATCTCACAATAACACTCCTATAGGATGAATATATCAACAGATAGCTCAAGTGTTTGTGAGAAAAATGAGGATGGAATGTGTGATGAAAAACTCAAAGAAATCACTTTGAAAGCTCTCTTGATAAACTCTCTTTTGATTTGAAAATATATGTAACGCCCCGATTCCACGGATACGGGGACGTCACTGCAACGTATATACGTAGGTCAGAAAATGCCCCCACGTATATACGCTAAGCATAAAAGTACAACAAGAATCAGAGTACAACACAAAGCGTGGTATATTCATATGCCAACTATAAAAGTACAAATACAAAGTTATACAAGTTATGATAACTGTTACACTTTACAAGTGTTTTGTTTTCACAACCAAGTCCAAAAGAACATATACAAGGATATACACAAGATGCTCACGTAAGAGATGGAGACTCGTGAGCCAAAAGGAAGAGTCTGGCACGAGGGAACTAGATCTGATCAGCCTGCTCACTCAGATACGCTTGGTCTCTGTGGATGGCTCCACTTCGTTCCAAGCCTCAGAATCTGAATATGCAAATCCAAGGAATCAAGACATATAACGATAACAAACTATAGCCAAGTGGCTAAGGGACATGAATAAGAAAAGATGAAACAGGTATAAGGAATATCAACTAATAAGTATGAAAAGCATGAAGAGATAAGATCATAATACAATAATCTACAATTAACGTCTTATTATTATTACTTGTCTTACTGTGATATCTAGCTATGTGACCCAGCGTCCCAGAACACATAGATCCATATCCTAGTAAAGCAAGGTTGTTATCAGAAACAGCGGTTGTATCGACGAACTATGTTTACAGTGGGTCCCGTGCTTGCCCGGGACTACGGCCAAGGGTGTTCCGTTGCATGGTGACGGAACCAGCCGCTAGGCCTTTCAGGAGGGACTTATGTATGCCCTTTGTCATGACAGTACTCAGGAAAAGGGAGCCAGCACTCCCCTCGGTCCCCTGGAGGCCCTCAGGTCAGACCGGAAATATAATTGTACAATATACCTAAAGCCACTGTAAACACGAACACATACCGATATCCGCATATTTCCCCCGACCCATGTGTAAGTTGGTCTATTTTATACAAAGGTCAATGCATCATGCTTGATGTAAGTGATGGCATGATAAGTTGGTGATATTCGCTACTTTAACAATTTATGGAATAAAGATATGTAATAGCAAGTTATGGAGTAACATGAAGTAAGATCCATCAAGTAGCATGTCATGTAATATCAGTAATGAAGCATAAACATGAACAATGTATCACATGTGTATAGAGGTTAAAGTCCAAAATCAGAAAAGGAAACAACTAAGTTAAATAGTCAGAATTAGTCGACTAGGTGCAAGGGTTAGTCGACTAATAGAAGTCTTAAGTCGACTACTAGTCTGCAGGAGTCGACTAATAATGGTTTCCAGAGAGTTGGAATTCTGTTTCAAGAATAGTTAGTCGACTAGGGTTAGAAGGGTAGTCGACTAGTGGTGAACTATAAGTCGATTAACGGATACGCAAGTCGACTAAATCGGTGATATAGAAAGTTGGGGTTTATTTCAGGGACATGTTAGTCGACTAAGGTACTATGTGTAGTCGACTAGAGGTCTCAAGTCGACTAATAATTGGGATAAGTCGACCAGAGCCGAGAGTTGGTGTTTTTGGTTCTGGAATAGGTTAGTCGACTAGGTTAAAAATATAGTCGACTAGGGGGGTCTAGTCGACTGGTGATATGGCTTAGTCGACTAAAACTGTGAAATTAGAAAGACTACGTTTCAACTAAGGTGGGTTAGTCGACTAGGCCCTAGGTTAAGTCGACTAATCGTGAAGAAAACAGAAAACAGAACAGAAATTCTGATGGTTGTTTGTTGGCCTAAAAATGGGATTTTTATGACACAAGTGTACATGAATGATCATCATATGTACACAAAGAAGTAATCTAGTCTTGGTGAGTAAAAATACTCACTTTGAACGGCTATGTGAAAGTTCTACGAGTTCCGAATGATTGTTGACGACAATATCACCAACTAGGTCTTTGGCGATACTTCCGATGAAGAGAGATGCGATCCAAATCCAAGGTTGAAGTTACTTGAGATGGAGATGAAGACTTAGAGGTGGTTTTGAAATTAGGGTTTGAGATGGAGGAGAAATGTTGAAGGCTATTTCTTGGTGAAGTGAAAAAAAAAAAAGAAAGAATTGTAAAGGAAAGTTTATATAGGATTTGATTTTTGTAAAGGAGGTGTAAATAAATAAATTGAGAGGGGTTTTGTGCAAATAAGGGGGGATGGGGGTGTCTCCCTTGGCCAATGGTGGCCGGCCATGGAAGAGAGAGGGAATGAAGGGCATTAATGGGGAAGGGTGTGGAGTTTTTAGATATTTTGGAGGAGAAGATATTTTGGGAAGTTGGTGGAAGGAAAGAAGGAAAGAAAAAGGAAAAAGAAAAAGGAAAAGAAATTTGTAAAAGGAAAGAATTTTGAAAAATGAGAATATTGAAAACACTGATTCCCGGGTTTAAATCGAGAATGCGGAAAACATTTCGGAAAATACCGAAATCGTCCGAAATTCAAGTATCTCGGAACGACTCGTAAATTTTACCAAAAATCAATAATAATATATGAAGACGTATAATGAAATCCGTTTGAAGAAATACTTTATAGTTTTAAAACTAAAAATCCCGGAATCAGTTAACTACCGACTCCGTTGGAATTTTCATAAATTTATAAAATTCTCAGAAAAAGTATTTAGATAAGAAATGTCATTCTAAGAAATAATGTCTAAAAGATTTTCTTGAAATTCCTAACTGTTTGTAAGATAAAAATTCGGGAATCGATCAGCGACACTGGTCGACACCGGTTTTGAAGAAATTCATTTTAATTTTAGAAAATTCCAGAAATTCACCAAAAATCTAATATATTAGAAAATGATATTTGAAATTGAAATTGGTCAAATACGGGAAGTAAATCGAAAAATACGATCGAAAAGCTGAATACGCAACTTAGTACGTATTACGGAAACGGGGTATTTCAATCTACCCACCTTACAAAAATTTCGTCCTCGAAATTTCATAAGGTGAAGGGTAACAGGAATGGTAACAGATAGATAAGGCTAGGAAGAAAGATAACAATAGAAAAGAGTAAAAGGAAAGAGTCTTACCAATCAAGATGAGAAGAGTTGAGGATAACGCTCTCGGATGACGTCCTCTCGTTCCCATGTGGCCTCTCCTGGCGCATGGCGGTTCCAAGACACCAACACTAAGGTATGGCTTTGTTCTTCAGTGTCTTCACACTTCTATCCAATATGGCCATCGGCTGCTCCTGAAATGATAAGTCCGTTGCAGTTCCAGCTCGGAGTGATCCAAAATATGGCTATCATCCTTTACATACCTCCTCAACTGAGATACGTGGAAAACATTATGAACACCGTCCAACGATGGCGGCAAAGCCAATCGATAAGACACATCTCCCACTCAATCCAATATCTCGAATGGGCCGATATATCTCGGACTCAGCTTTCCACGAATACCGAATCGGATCACACCTTTGGTAGGTGATATCCTCAAGAACACATGTCTCCTGCCTGGAACTCCAATGGCCTTCTCTGTGAATCTGCCCAACTCTTCTGCAGACTCTGAGCTGCCTTGAGATGATCCCTGATGACTCTGACCTTCTCGGTTGTCTGGATCAGAATCTCTGGCCCCAATAATCCTCTCTCACCGACTTCATCCCAACAAATCGGCGATCTGCACTTCCTCCCATACAGTGCCTCAAAGGTGCCATCTTGATACTTGCCTGATAACTGTTGTTATAAGAAAACTCAGCCAAGTGAAGATGATCTTCCCAAGATCCCTTAAACTCAATCATGCAGGCCCTAAGCATGTCTTCAAGTATCTGAATGGTCCTCTCTGATTGTCCGTCTGTCTGAGGATGATAAGATGTACTGAATTTCAGGCGAGTGCCCAGACTCTCTTGGAGACTCTCCCAAAAATGAGATCTGAATCTGGTATCTCTATCTGAAACAATACTGACTGGAACTCCATGTAGACGAACTATCTCCTTCACATACTTATCTGCCAGAACCTCTGTAGTCTGACCCACCCTGAATGGTATGAAATGAGCTGACTTGGTGAGACGATCAATGATAACCCACACAGCATTATTACCTTTGGGACTACGAGGTAATGCCGTGACAAAGTCCATAGTGATGTGCTCCCACTTCCATTCAGGTATTGGCAAGGGATGAAGAAGTCCAGCTGATCTCTGATGCTCAATCTTTATCTGCTGGCACACCAAGCACTTAGCTACAAACTGAGCTATCTCTCTCTTCATGGCATTCCACCAAAATTGCTTCTTCAAGTCCTGGTACATCTTGTTTCCCCCTGGATGTATAGAATATGCTGAACTGTGTGCCTCTACCAAAATCTTCTGTCTAACTTCTCCCTGGGGAACACAAAGCCTGCTACCAAAGTACAAGGCTCCATCTGGACGAATACAGATATCGGTCCTCAATCCAGCCTCTACCTGAGCTCGGAATGTCTGCAATCTGGGATCCTCTTTCTGAGCTTCCTTGATCTCATCTATCAATGATGACTGAATCTGTAAAGTCATAAGCTGTCCTGCCTTCTCAGCTCCTCGAATCACCATCAAGTCAATCTGATAAAGTCCTGAATCAACTCCTTCTGCTGAGTAAGTTGGACAAGCACTCTGTTCTCTGGCATCCTACTCAGTGCATCAGGAACTGTATTGACCTTGCCTGGATGATATCGCAAGTCAATATCATAGTCTGCCATAAGCTCCAGCCACCGCCTCTGCCTCATGTTCAACTCCTTCTGCGAGAAGACATACTTGAGGCTCTTATGATCTGTATAAATCAACACCTTATCTCCCAGAAGATAGTGCCCCCAAATCTTCAAGGCAAAGATCACCGCTGCTAGCTCCAAGTCATGAGTTGGGTAGTTCCGCTCATGAGTCTTCAGTTGCCTAGATGCATATGCTATAACATGATCATGTTGCATAAGTACGCATCCCAGGCCTTTACCTGAAGCATCACTAAAGATAACCATCCCTCCTCTCCCTGAGGGAGTCCCCAAGATTGGAGCTGAAATAAGCCTCTGCTTCAACTGCTCAAATGCTGCAGTACACTCTTCAGTCCATATGTACTTTACCCCTTTCCGGGTGAGCTGGGTTAACGGAGCTGCAATTTTAGAGAAGTCCTGGACAAAGCGTCTGTAATATCCTGCTAGTCCAAGAAAACTCTTAATCTCAGTCACCGTCCTCGGAACTGGCCAATCCTTTACTGCCTGGACTTTGCTAGGGTCAACTGAAATCCCTTCTGCTGAAACCATGTGTCCAAGGAAGGCTATGCTGTCCAACCAGAACTCACACTTGCTTCTCTTGGCATGAAGCTGCTCCTGCTGAAGAGTCTGCAACACAATCCTCAAGTGTTCTGCATGCTCCTTGCTGTTCTTTGAATAGATCAGAATGTCGTCTATGAAAACAAAACGAACTGATCCAAGTAGGGCGAGAACACTCGGTTCATCAAGTCCATGAAAACTGCAGGGGCATTGGTAACTCCAAAAGGCATTACTAGAAACTCATAGTGGCCATAACGGGTCCTGAATGCCGTCTTCGGAATATCCTCCTTCTTTACCCTCAGCTGATGGTAACCCGACTGTAAATCCAATTTAGAGAATACACGGGCTCCATTAAGCTGATCAAATAGATCATCAATCCTGGGTAAGGGATACTTGTTCTTGATGGTGACCTTGTTCAATTCCCTGTAATCAATACAAAGTCTCTTACTACCATCCTTCTTGTTTGCCAATAGTACTGGAGCTCCCCACGGTGAAGTACTCGGCCGAATCAATCCCTTGTCTGAGTATTCCTGCAGCTGCTTCTTCAGAATCTCTAACTCCGTCGGTGCCATCCTGTACGGAGCCTTGGATATAGGAGCTGCTCCTGGAACTGTGTCGATGGAGAACTCTATCATCCTTTCCGGTGGTAGTCCTGATATCTCAGCGAACACCTCTGGGAATTCATCCCACACCGGTACCTTCTGCTTCTGAACCTCCGAAGTAGTCATCTGGGTCTTTCCCTTGGTGTTCTTCACTTCTCCACTGAACTGGAACTCCGGTTGAAGTGGGATTCTAAAATTGATCTTCTTCTCCCTACAGTCAATTACTGCATAGTACTGACTGAGCCAGGTCATGCCTAAGATTACGTCGTACCCTTTGGTGTCTAGTACGAGCATATCTATGGCCAAAGTCTTATCACATAATTCTACTGGACAATCAGTACAAACTCGGGAAGATATAACTACCCCATTCCCTGTACTTATCTCCCATTTGTGGTCTAAAGCCTTAACAGGTACAGAATATAAAGCCACAAAAATGTTCGGAGAGATAACAGTGGGATGCACCAGAATCGAATAAAGCGAGAACAGGCTTTGAATAAACTCTGATGTTACCTGTAATCACTTCCTCTGAAGCCTCGGCCTCTTCTGCTGTCAGAGTATAAGCCTGACCTCTGCCACGCCCTGCTGCAGTCCTGGCTCCTCTCTGCACTGGACGAACAATCTGCTGTGGGGAAGGGGAAGAGCTCTCCTCATCACTGGTCCTTGGTTCCTCTGCCCAAGTGGCCCTGGTAGCACTCTCTGTCCATTGGGTCCTGGAAGTACTGGCAAAGTCTGGTTGGCTATGCCCAATCTCCTGTGTGGACAAGCTTCTATAGAATGATCTCTTGATCCACACAAAACACCATCCATTCGCCCTCCGGCAGTTCTGCCGAGAATGTCCTGGTTTCTGGCAAAAGTTGCAGATAGGACCTGGGAGCCATTTGGTAAGGAACTGCTCTGAATGGTTGCCTGGCCTGGACTTTCGCTGCTCTGAATGGTCCTCCTCTCCCCATTGGTACAAACGGCCTCTTCATGGCCTGGTTCTCTTGCTTCTTCTGTAACCCACGCTCCACCTCTCGAGCGATGGTAAGAACCTCCGAGTAAGTCTTCAACTGCTGGGGCATTAGGAATACTTGTATATCCATCTGCAGGCCCTGCTGAAATCTGCTTGCCCGCTTCTCCTCATCTGTCACCATGTACGGGGCAAAACGACTCAGTCTAAGAAACTCCGCGGCATACTCGTCCACGGACTTGTTCCACTGCTGGAGTCTGATGAATTGCTCCTCCATATCTTTCTGAGCAGTAGCAGGAAGAATCGGCTGTAAAAACTCTTGGAGAAGGGTCCCAAGTGACGGGCTTCTCCAGTCTAGCCTCCTCTGCGAGCCACCAAGTTCGAGCTATATCTTTCAGCTGAATCTTGGCGACCTCAACTTGGTTTTCCTTTGGAATATGGGCGGCGCTCAGCAGATCTGTAGTGTCCGTCAACCATTGCTCAGCCTCCAATGGTTTCTCGCTCCCCGTGAATATAGCAGGCTGCAGTCTTCTGAAGTCCGAGACATTTCCCGGCCTCTGCTCCTTAGGAGCTGCTAACTCCTGCCTGAGGAGCTCGGTCTGCTGCTGCTGGTTCTCCATCATAGCCTGAATGACTCTCAGGACATCGACATTCTCTCCTCCAGCTCCTCCTGTGGGTCCATTCGGCACTTGCCCAATGTTGTTACGACCCGATCGTCTCTCCATTCCGAATGATAACTGGAATTGGAAACAATGGAAAGGAGTTTAGGATACGAAGGAATGAATCAAGGACGGAATCAAGAAGGACTAATAACTTTGTACATTGTAGTTGGCATTAGCAAATTACAGTAATTTGCTACTTGATTGTACTTTAGGTGTGAGAGCCTAAGCTCTGATACCAACCTGTAACGCCCCGATTCCACGGATACGGGGACGTCACTGCAACGTATATACGTAGGTCAGAAAATGCCCCCACGTATATACGCTAAGCATAAAAGTACAACAAGAATCAGAGTACAACACAAAGCGTGGTATATTCATATGCCAACTATAAAAGTACAAATACAAAGTTATACAAGTTATGATAACTGTTACACTTTACAAGTGTTTTGTTTTCACAACCAAGTCCAAAAGAACATATACAAGGATATACACAAGATGCTCACGTAAGAGATGGAGACTCGTGAGCCAAAAGGAAGAGTCTGGCACGAGGGAACTAGATCTGATCAGCCTGCTCACTCAGATACGCTTGGTCCTCTGTGGATGGCTCCACTTCGTTCCAAGCCTCAGAAATCTGAATATGCAAATCCAAGGAATCAAGACATATAACGATAACAAACTATAGCCAAGTGGCTAAGGGACATGAATAAGAAAAGATGAAACAGGTATAAGGAATATCAACTAATAAGTATGAAAAGCATGAAGAGATAAGATCATAATACAATAATTACAATTAACGTCTTATTATTATTACTTGTCTTACTGTGATATCTAGCTATGTGACCCAGCATCCCAGAACACATAGATCCATATCCTAGTAAAGCAAGGTTGTTATCAGAAACAGCGGTTGTATCGACGAACTATGTTTACAGTGGGTCCCGTGCTTGCCCGGGACTACGGCCAAGGGTGTTCCGTTGCATGGTGACGGAACCAGCCGCTAGGCCTTTCAGGAGGGACTTATGTATGCCCTTTGTCATGACAGTACTCAGGAAAAGGGAGCCAGCACTCCCTCGGTCCCCTGGAGGCCCTCAGGTCAGACCGGAAATATAATTGTACAATATACCTAAAGCCACTGTAAACACGAACACATACCGATATCCGCATATTTCCCCGACCCATGTGTAAGTTGGTCTATTTTATACAAAGGTCAATGCATCATGCTTGATGTAAGTGATGGCATGATAAGTTGGTGATATTCGCTACTTTAACAATTTATGGAATAAAGATATGTAATAGCAAGTTATGGAGTAACATGAAGTAAGATCCATCAAGTAGCATGTCATGTAATATCAGTAATGAAGCATAAACATGAACAATGTATCACATGTGTATAGAGGTTAAAGTCCAAAATCAGAAAAGGAAACAACTAAGTTAAATAGTCAGAATTAGTCGACTAGGTGCAAGGGTTATGTAACGCCCCGATCCCAATGATACGGGAACGTCACTGCAACGCATATACGTAGGTCAGATGGTGCCCCCACGTATATACGCTAAGCCTTAAGTACAACAAGTATCAGAGTACAACACACAGCGTGGTATATTCATATGCCAACTTACAAAAGATAAATACAAAGTTATACAAGTTATGATAAGCAAAATCACTTTACAAGTGTCCTTTATCACAACCCAAGTCCAAAATGAATCCTATACAACCAAAAATACAAAAATGCTCACGAAATGGATGGAGATCCGTGAACCAAAAGGAAGAGTCGGCACGATGAGACTAGAGCTGGTCAGCCTGCTCAGAAAGATAGCCCGGTCCTCTGTGGAAGGCTCCACTTCGTTCCAAGCCTCAGAATCTGAATATGCAAATCCAAAGGGTCAAGACATATAATAACAAATAAAAGATAGTCAAGTGACATAAGGATCATGAATAAAGGCAATGAAGTTACAATAAATAGCAATGAATAACAAGCGATGTAAACTCAATAAGGTAAGATCATATGCAACAAATCTACAATTAACGTCTTATTATTATTACTTGTCTTACTGTGATATCTAGCTATGTGACCCAGCGTCCCAGAGCACATAGATCCATATCCTAGTGAAACAAGGTTGTTATTGGAAACAGCGGTTGTATCGACGAACTATGTTTACAGTGGGTCCCGTGCATACCCGGGACCACGGCCCAGGATTGTTCCGTTGCTTGAAGACGGAACCTGCCGCAAGGCTAAACAGGAGGGACTTATGTATGCCTTGTCATGACAGGTAAACAGGAAAGGGAGCAAGCACTCCCCTCGGTCCCCTGGAGTACCACAGGTAAGAACGGAACAGTAATTGTACAATATACCTAAAACCACTGTAAACACGAACACATATCGATATTCGCTATTTCCCCCCGACCCAATGTAAGTTGGTGAATTTTATATAAAAGTCAGGTGTATCATGCTTGGTGTTTTAGTGATAGCATGAAGAGTGGTGATACTTCATATTTAACAAGTTAAGGAATAGCAATATATAACAACAAGTCATGAAGCCTAATGAAGCAAGATTTATCAGGTAACATGTCATGCTGTACAGGTATGAAGCATAAACAAGACTAAAACATCATACATATATCAGGGGAATATCAAAAATCAAAAAGGAAAGGAGTCTGAAATCTGTCCCAGAATTTGGCCTAACGGTCGACCTCCGGTCGACTGCCGGTCGACTGGGATTTACAAAGGCGGTCGAGTGCCGGTCGACTGCGGTCGAACCGTACAAAGTGCGTGAGCTCCAGGTTTGGCGGTCGACTGCCGGTCGACTGGTCCACAATAAATTCCTTAAGCCGGTCGAGTGGTCGGTCGACTGCCAGTCGACCGCCAGCTCAAAGCTGTGCACTCTGTGCACATTCCAGAGTGATCGGTCTGATACCAACCTGTAACGCCCCGATCCCAATGATACGGGAACGTCACTGCAACGCATATACGTAGGTCAGATGGTGCCCCCACGTATATACGCTAAAGCCTTAGTACAACAAGTATCAGAGTACAACACACAGCGTGTATATTCATATGCCAACTTACAAAAGATAAATACAAAGTTATACAAGTTATGATAAGCAAAATCACTTTACAAGTGTCCTTTATCACAACCCAGTCCAAAATGAATCCTATACAACCAAAAATACAAAAATGCTCACGAAATGGATGGAGATCCCGTGAACCAAAAGGAAGAGTCGGCACGATGAGACTAGAGCTGGTCAGCCTGCTCAGAAAGATAGGCCCGGTCCTCTGTGGAAGGCTCCACTTCGTTCCAAGCCTCAGAATCTGAATATGCAAATCCAAAGGGTCAAGAAATATAAAACAAATAAAAGATAGTCAAGTGACATAAGGATCATGAATAAAGGCAATGAAGTTACAATAAATAGCAATGAATAACAAGCGATGTAAACTCAATAGGTAAGATCATATGCAACAAATCTACAATTAAACGTCTTATTATTATTACTTGTCTTACTGTGATATCTAGCTATGTGACCCAGCGTCCCAGAGCACATAGATCCATATCCTAGTGAAACAAGGTTGTTATTGGAAACAGAGGTTGTATCGACGAACTATGTTTACAGTGGGTCCCGTGCATACCCGGGACCACGGCCCAGGATTGTTCGTTGCTTGAAGACGGAACCTGCCGCAAGGCTAAACAGGAGGGACTTATGTATGCCCTTGTCATGACAGTAAACAGGAAAGGGAGCAAGCACTCCCCTCGGTCCCCTGGAGTACCACAGGTAAGACCGGAACAGTAATTGTACAATATACCTAAAACACTGTAAACACGAACACATATCGATATTCCGCATATTTCATTCCCCCGACCCAATGTAAGTTGGTGAATTTTATATAAAAGTCGGGTGTATCATGCTTGGTGTTTTAGTGATAGCATAAAGAGTGGTGATACTTCATATTAACAAGTTAAGGAATAGCAATATATAACAACAAGTCATGAAGCCTAATGAAGCAAGATTTATCAGGTAACATGTCATGCAGTACAGGTATGAAGCATAAACAAGACTAAAACATCATACATATATCAGGGGAATATCAAAAATCAAAAGGAAAGGAGTCTGAAATCTGTCCCAGAATTTGGCCTAACGGTCGACCTCCGGTCGACTGCCGTCGACTGGGATTTACAAAGGCGGTCGAGTGCCGGTCGACTGCCGGTCGACAGACAAAGTGCGTGAGCTCCAGGTTTGGCCGGTCGACTGCCGGTCGACTGGTTCCACAATAATTCCTTAAGCGGTCGAGTGGTCGGTCGACTGCCAGTCGACCGCCAGCTCAAAGCTGTGCACTCTGTGCACATCGGCAGAGTGATCGTCGATGCCGGTCGACCGATCCTCTGGAATTAGCTGCTGTTAAGGCAGAAAAATCAGAATTTTCTTAGGTGGTTCTAACAGTCTAAAAATAGGATTTTTTAGGTATTAGGGACCGGATCTAGCAGTACAAGTACACTAAAACAGAAACTAGCCTTGTTGAATAATATACTTACATGGGGAGGTTGGATTTGAGTGTGATGCCCCAAAAATTGGATTTTTATACTACAAGTGTACAAGGATTTCTACCACAAGGAATGAAGTGTAATTAGGTCTTGGTGAGTAAAGATACTCAACCAGGATGGGTTTAATTGGACTTGATTCAAGGATGGTGGTGATTGCTTCACTCCACACTTGTTGTTGAAGCTTGAGGTGAAGAAGAGCTCTTGGAGTTGCCTTGGGGAGTAGAGGTTGAAGATGGAGTTCCTTGATGAAGCCTAGTTGAACCCCTTGAGACCTTGAGTTGTAGGTGAAGAGATTTGGGTGATCTTGGAGTTAGGGTTTGGTTTGAGGAAGGAGATTTTGAGAGAGTTCTCTTGATGAAGAAATGAGAAAAAGGGGAATTTTGCAAATGAAATGCATTTATAGTTGGGATCTTTTGTAAAGGGATTGGGATTATGATGGAAGTGGGGGGTTTTCTTGCAAAAATGTGGGGTGAGGTGTCCCCTCATGGCCACTTGGACGGCCATAGGAAGGAGAGAGAGTGAGTGGGGTAGGTGAAGTGTGTGAGTGGGAAATGAGGTGGAAATGAAGTGGAATTGGAATTTTGCCATAATTGAAAAAATGTCCGAAATTCAAGTATCTCGGATTGGTCTGAAAATTTTACCAAAAATCAAGAAAAATATTTGAAGACTCATGGTGAAATTCGTTTGAAGAAATACTGTATAGATTTTTAATTAAAAATCCCGGAATCAGTTATTTACCGACTCCGAAAGAATTTTCATAAATTTATAAAATTCTCAGAAAAAGGTGTATAAGTAGGAATATGATTCTAAGTAATAAAGTCTAAGGGACTTTCTAAAAATTCTAACTGTTTGGGAGATAAAAATTCAGGAAATCGGTCAGCGGCACTGGCCGACACCGTTTGAAGAAATTCATTTTAAATTCCAGAAAATTCCAGAAAATCCAGAAATCTATAAAATCTTTAAAATATGAAAATATATGAAATTAAAATCGGTCAAATACGGAAGGTAAATCGGAAAATACGATCGAAAGACTGAATACGTAACTAAGTACGTATCCCGGGAGAGGGGTATTACAATCTACCCACCTTACAAAAATTTCGTCCCTGAAATTTCATAAGGTGAAAGATAACAGGAAAAGCAACAGATAGATATGGATACAAGGAAAGATAACGGTAAAGAATAGTAGAAGAAAAGAGTCTTACCAATCAAGATGTGAAAAGTTGAGGATAACGCTCCCGGATAGCGTCCTCACGCTCCCAAGTGGCCTCCCCTGGCTGCATGCCTGTTCCATGACACAATACCAATGGAATAGCTCTGTTCTTCAGTGTCTTGACACTCCTATCCAGAATGGCCAACGGCTGCTCTGGTATGATAAATCCGGTTGTAGCTCAGCTCGGAATGGTCCAGAATATGGCCGTCATCCCTGACATACTTCCTCAACTGTGACACGTGGAAGACATTATGCACCCCGTCAAAGATGGCGGTAATGCCAATCTATAGGACACATCTCCCACACGATCCAGGATCTCGAATGGGCCAATATACCTGGACTTAGCTTCCCACGTGAACCGAACCGGATTACCACCCTTGGTAGGTGATATCTTCAAGAACACATGATCCCCGGTCTGGAATTCCAATGGCCTCCTCCGAGTGTCAGCCCAACTCTTCTGTTCTACTCTGAGCAGCCCTGAGATGATCTCTGATAACCCTGACTTTCTCTGTCGCCTGCATCAGGATCTCTGGTCCCAAAAGACTCCTCTCACCGACTTCATCCCAACAAATCGGTGATCGGCACATTCCTACCTACAATGCCTCAAAGGGTGCCATCTTAATACTTACCTGATAGCTGTTGTTATATGAAAACTCAGCCAAGAAGATGATCTTCCCACGATCCTCCGAAGTCAATCATGCAAGCCCTCAACATATCTTCAAGGATCTGGATAGTCTCTCAGATTGTCCGTCTGTCCTGAGGATGGTATGAAGTACTGAATTTCAGACGAGTTCCCAGACTTTCTTGGAGACTCTCCCAGAAATGAGATCTGAATCTGGTGTCTCTATCTGACACAATACTAATTGGAACTCCATGCAGACGAACCACCTCCTTCATATACTTATCTACCAGAACCTCAGTTGACTGACCACCCTGAATGGTATGAAGTGAGCTGACTTGGTGAGGCGATCAACGATCACCCACACCGCATATTACCTTTGGGACTCCGAGGCAATGCCGTCACAAAATCCAGGGTGATGTGCTCCCACTTCCATTCGGGTATCGGCAAAGGTTGAAGAAGTCCAGCTGATCTCTGATGCTCGATCTTTATCTGCTGCAAACCAAGCACTTGGCAACAAACTGGGCTATCTCCCTCTTCATAGCATTCCACCAGAAGTGCCTCTTCAGGTCCTGATACATCTTGTTCCCCCAGGGTGTATAGAATAAGCTGAACTGTGTGCTTCTTCCAAAATCTTCTGTCTAACTTCTCCTGGGGAACACAAAGTCTACTCCCAAAGTACAATGCGCCATCCGGACGAATACAGAGATCCGTCTCAAACCAGCCTCCACCTGAGCTCTGAATGTCTGTAATCTGGGGTCCTCTTTCTGAGCTCCCTTGATCCCTCTATCAATGATGACTGGATCTGTAAAGTCATAAGCTGCCCTGCCTTATCACCTCCTTGCACCAACATCAAAATCCAATCTGATGAAATCTCGAATCAATTCCCTCTGCTGAGTAAGGTGGACTAGCACTCTGTTCTCTGGCATCCTGCTCAGTGCATCTGGAACGGTATTGAC